>PVIC010035588.1:0-18980 GCA_004025085.1 Thryonomys swinderianus | reverse complement strand
TCCTGTGCGGCGCAGGTGCAGGCCGCGAGCTGCGCGGGCCGGGCAGGGCCCTGCTGTGACCGCCGCGCCGTCCTGCTTTGCTCCTGCGCCGCTGGGTGGCCGTGGACCCGCGACTGTCCTCTCACTGTCCGCTTCTTGCCCCGCAGGGCAGGGTGCCGTTCGCCGTGCCCGACAAAGTGCTGTGGCCCCAGCTGTGCGAGGCGCTCAACATGAAGTTCAAGGCGGAGGTGCAGAGCGCCCGGGGCCTGACCAAGGAGAACCTGGTGTTCCTGGCGCAGAAGCTGTTCAACAGCGGCAGCGGCCACCTGGAGGACTACGGTGCCATGTCCGTGTCCTGGTCGCAGTTCAACAGGGTGAGGGCCGCTGCCCGCTCGCGCGGGTCCATCCCTCACGCAGTGTCCTCCGGGGTCCCCTTGCCTGTGCCCGGCCTCCCTTGTGCTGGTAGGATGTGCCAGTGTGAGCGCCCTGAGCAGACGGGCCGCTCGAGAGGTGCTCTCTTGTCGTAATCAGACCTTCAGATTTGAAGTAAGTTGGGCTCTGTGCATAGTTATGCATTTTTCCCCTTAAAAGAAAGAGAGAGAGCTGGCATGGTGGCACAGGATGGTAATCCCAGCCCTCCCTCAGGGGCAGAGGCAAGAGGATCGCTGACAGTTTGAGGGCAGCCAGGGGAATAGAGTTCAGGCCAGCCTGGATTCCAGAGTGAGGCCTTGTCTCAAACCAACCACACCCCAAGCCTGGGTGCACGTTTGCGATTCCGCCGTCTCCCGCCCTGCGCCCGGCTGCGCCTCTCAGGAAGCACAGGCTGAGACCCCGCGGGTCTGAGTCGCACCCCGGGCTCGGGGAGATGCAGAGCTCCAGGATCAGGCAGCCAAGCCACGGCGCGCCTTCCCGGACCCGCGCCATGTCCGTAGGGTCCTTGGGCCCCTGCCCAGTCCCCTCATTTCCCCGCAGCCCCTCCCTTTTCAGCGCAGGCCCAGGCTGTGAGCTGTGAGCCTCGGTCCCGGGCCGCCCGGGGTGTGCCGGCCTCGGCCTGTGCCGCGGCCCTGCTGCTGCCCCGGGCTCCCTCTCACTGCCCGTCTCCCACCAGGAGAACCTGCCTGGACGGAACTACACCTTCTGGCAGTGGTTCGACGGCGTGATGGAGGTGTTGAAGAAGCACCTGAAGCCCCACTGGAACGACGGGTGAGCGCCGTCCTTCCCAGGGCAGCTGGGGGAGGGCGAGGGGCCTCTGCCGCTGACACGGCTGTGGTGCCCTCTGCTTCCCCGTGGGCCCGCCCCCGCAGCGCCATCCTGGGCTTCGTGAACAAGCAGCAGGCGCACGACCTGCTCATCAACAAGCCGGACGGGACCTTCCTGCTGCGCTTCAGCGACTCAGAGATCGGCGGCATCACCATCGCCTGGAAGTTCGACTCCCGTGAGTGGCCTCGCCGTTTTTTTTTTTCTTTTTTTTTCAGTCAAGGTCTGACTGTGTAGCCCAGGCTGGCCTCGAACTTCAGGCGATCCTGCCTCAGCCTCCCCAGGGCCAGGATGGCAGGGGGGCTCCACCATGCCCAGCCAAGCACACCAGATGCACTCCCCTTTTAAACACAGCTGTCTGCAGGGCTGGAGGACTGAGTGCCCACTGGGGCCTCAGCGCGTCCCTACGGTGCAGCTGCTCCTAAGCCAGCCCGGCTAACGCCGCCTCTAACACGGGGAGACAGAAGTGTGAGCCTGGAGCGCACGCAGCTGCACCTGTGTCTCCAGACACGGCCCGTTGGTAGCCAGCAGCTCCAGGAGGAGCGCCCGATGGTCCGGTCTGCATTCCCTCTGCGTCGGCCCAGCCGGGGGTGTCTCTGCCTGCTCAAGCCGCCAGCCGCCCAGCAGGAGCCACCGGGAGCCGCCAGCAGGGACGGCTCCTTCCCGAGAGGGGCTGGTGCTGCTCGGGCTCGGACCCGCCTTCAGCTGTTGGGATGAGGCGTGCCTCCCACTTCTCTGCCAGGGCTTTCAGAAAGAGTGCTTACGTTAAGATGGAGATTTGTGCCAGGCCTGGTGGCACACAGTTGTCATCCCAGCCCTGGGGAGGCTGAGGCAGGAAGATCACTGAGTTCAAGACCATCCTGGGCTACATAGTGAGACTTTGTCTCTAAAAAAACGAAACAAAATAAACAAAAAAGAAAGAAACCCTGGTGAGATCGTGACCATTTCTGTTTGCTGATGCAGAGGAAAGAATGTTCTGGAACCTGATGCCCTTCACCACGCGGGACTTCTCCATCCGGTCCCTGGCTGACCGCTTGGGCGACCTGAACTACCTGATCTACGTGTTTCCCGACCGACCCAAGGACGAGGTGTACGCCAAGTACTACACGCCCGTCCCCTGCGAGCGCGACAGCGGTGCGTCCCCACCCCCAGCTCTGTCCAGTCCTGACTGCTTCTTAGCGTGTGCGTCTGTGTCTCACACGACCCCGCGGTGTCCAGGCCTCGCCTACCGTGTGCGCGCGGCAGGTGACTCAGCCTGAGCAGCACAGCAGCGCGACCGCGTCCCAGAAACTGAGCAGACCTGTGCGGTGGGTGGGGCGGCCGGGCGGGGCAGGCTGCAGGGCCTGGACACGGTGAGGCCAGGGTGCCCGGCGGGGTCCGGGCGAGAGCCCCCCCGGGCGTCAGATCATGCGTGCGTCCTGTGCCCTGGTTTCCCCCGCCTCACGCGCAGCCCGGGCCCAGGTGCCGCAGGGCAGCACTGCAGCTCCCAGCGGCTTCTCCCCGGGCGCCTCCTTAACTGAGGCCCCTGCTACTTGCTTCCTTCCCATTTTTGTGATGATCAGCTCTGAATAACCTGACCTGAGTGTCTGGTTAACCATCGCTTAACACAAATTCTTTCTTCTTTGTTTGAGACCTGGTGTTGCTGTACAGCCCAGGCTGGTCTGGAACTCACAGTGATCCTCCCGCCTCGGCCTCCCTAGTTCTAGGACCTCCAGATAAATCCTGGGAGTAGAATTTGCGGCTGAGGGTCTGTCCTCTAAGCTCTCGGGTACATCTTTCTGAAGTTGCCCCCCAGACAGCAGAGCTCAGGTCCGTGGCCCGGATGGGTGGTAAGCACTGCTTCTCCCCTACTGCCAGCGGAGGCCCCACTTTTGCATCAGGTCGGCCACCGAGTGAGCCCACTTCCATTGCTTTGGGCCTGCACAGCTGCCGGCCCCTTTCACTGAGGCCAGGCGGGTGGTGAGAAGCCCAGTCATGGCCGCTGACACTCCGTCTGCATCTGCTGTGCCTGTGGCTTCTCTGAGCATTTTTCCCGTCTTACCTCATTTCATCCTCAGAGCCACTCTGTGAACGAGCACCTTCTTATCCCCATTCTACAGTTAGGGAAACTGAGGCCCAGAGAAATAAAACTCATTTGTTCAAAGCCACACAGCTAGGAAGTGACCCCCCTAGCACTTCAGCTCAGCCTCTCCTTTGGTGCCATAGGCCTGGCTGTTTGCTTCTTCCCTGAAGTGTGTGTACACCATTTTCCTTTCGGGGTTCTGTTTTCTTTGAGACAGGGCCTCATTAGGGAGCCTAGGCTGGCCTCAAACTCACAGGAGCCCTCCCGCCACAGCCTTCCAAGTGCTGGGAACGTAGGCATGTGCCACCACACCTGGCCAAAAAAAAAATCCTCTTTCTAAAGCCTGTCTTTGGGTTCCATTTTTGCTGCCAGTCTGCAGTTCTCTGTAGACTGTGAAGTGCCAGGTGACCCTGGAGTCACAGCCGAGGGGCAGGCTTAGACTCCTGCGCAGCGTGATCAGCTGGGCACTGCCAGCACCCCAGGCATGGGCGGGAGCCGGAGAGGACGCCCAGGGACGTCAGGTCGGCGCAGGCGTGGTCCTGAGGTTCCGCCGGCGTCCCCTGAGTGTCCCTGCGACGCGGTGGCACCACCTGGGTGACACCCCACTCGGTGGCCGCAGCGTGTCCTGACAGCGTGGCGCCCCTCCACGCCACAGCGAACTCCATCGTCTGCACGTCTCCGACTTCTAAAGATTTTCTTTCCCTTTTACAATCCGTGTGCACTT
The DNA here is from genome assembly GCA_004025085.1 of Thryonomys swinderianus. Classification (NCBI taxonomy): domain Eukaryota; kingdom Metazoa; phylum Chordata; class Mammalia; order Rodentia; family Thryonomyidae; genus Thryonomys; species Thryonomys swinderianus. The sequence goes on along the minus strand of PVIC010035588.1, from coordinate 14,958 downwards.
AACACTTGACAGGTTTTCTGGCCGCACTGAAGGGTGTTTATCCAGAACACTCTGGGCTTTCAGTCCCGTGCTGGGCCTCCCTGCCGGGGCAGCAGGACTGTGCTTGTGCTGTGTCCTGGGACAAAATCGAGCCTGTGTCTCCTCCTGGGGAAAGCAGGGCGCAGTCCTCGGGAGAGCACTGCTAGCTCGCGCTCACGCGCCTGCTCTCCCCGCAGCTAAAGCCGTGGACGGCTACGTGAAGCCGCAGATCAAGCAGGTGGTTCCCGAGTGAGTGTCCGCGCCCCGCCCGCCCCCAGCCCTGGCCCCGCCCCCAGCCCAGGCCCCGCCCCGCCCCCAGCTGCAGCATCCACCCCGCTGCCCCAGCTCGGGCCCCGCCCCCTTGGGCCCGGCCCCGCCCCCAGCTCCAGCATCCACCCTGCTGCCCCCTCAGGGCCCCGGGCTCACCCTGGGGAGGGAGCAGCGCCTGGTCACACTGTGGCCGGAACCCCGGGCCTGGCTCTGCCCTTCTGCACCCCAGAAAGCCGCCTGGATGCCCCAGACACGGCCTGGGGGCTGAGGCTCTGCCGGCTCTGCTTCGTCCTGCAGGTTTGCGACTGCGTCTGCGGACGCCGGGTCCAGCGCCACCTACATGGACCAGGCCCCGTCCCCGGCCGTGTGCCCCCAGGCGCCGTACAGCATGTACCCGCAGAAGTAGGTGGTGTCCCGGGGCGGGGCCGGCCGTGGGCGGGCCCCCTGCGGGTGGGCGACCCCAGAGCCCAGGTCTCAGAGCACCTGGGCCGGACAGGTGCAGGGAGGGCGGGGAGCAGGTGATGCCCCGGGAAGGTGGGGCTGCCTGGCGCTGTGTGTGGAGGTGGGTGGAGTTCGGGTGGGGAACCAGGGCGGGTGCAGAGGTCCAGGCTGCCGCAGAACAGCAGGGCACCCAGGCCTGCAGCACATCGCCAGGGCTGTGCTTTCTTTCTTGGTGTTTTGAGACAGGCTGTTACTGTGTGGTTCGGCCTGGCCTTGAAGTCACTGTGTAGCCCAGGCCGGCATAAAACTCATAGGGACCCTTCTGGCTTGGCCCTCCCCGAACTGGGGTGACAGGCCTGTGCCACCACGCCCAGCTAGCAGTGCCCTCCTGGAGCCCCGCTGGGGGACGGCGGTCTGGAGGCCTCGGTGTCCCCAGCGGGCTCCAGTGGGCCTGACCTCCTCCTGCCCTTTCTCCCAAGCCCTGACTCTGTCCTGGACACCGACGGGGACTTCGACCTGGAGGACACGATGGACGTGGCACGCCGGGTAGAGGAGCTCCTGGGGCGGCCCATGGACACTCAGTGGATGCCCCACACACAGTCGTGACCCGGCCTCCGCCCGGCTCCTGCGTCCTCACTGGGGTCAGCTCTGGGGATGCCACGCAGGCAACCTGCTTCTCCTTGGAAACAAAGCTTATAATGTGAAGTGCTGACCCCATTGTGACCTTCGTGTTTCTGTGCACGCGGCAGCTGTGCAGGCGTGCATGTGTGCGTGTGCGCGTGTGTCGCCCTCCGTGGTAGTCCCGCCCCTGCTCCCAGAGCCCAGAGATGTGGCAGGGTGGCTGCACCGTGGCCTTGGCCGTCCCGTGGAGGTGGGCAGGGAGGCCACAGGCTCTCGGCGGCTCTGTGCCGCCTCCGCGCCCCTGTCCGTCTGGGACGGCGGCTCCTTCCCTCCATGTGCCCAACATGCGGCCAGCGTGCCGGCTGGAGCGCCTGGCCGGGCTCTGTGCCCCCGCCGCCCCGCCCACCAGGCTTCGAGTGCTTTGTACGATTCCAGCTCTTGCAGGCGCCAGTGTCTCTGTTTCCAAATTGAGTCTTTTTGGTTTTCCCTTCCCACCCGAACTGGGCCCCAGACTCCTCTGCTCCGCACCAGGTCCTGGGCGTTCGCGTCCGGGCCTCCCTTTCCCTCCCTGGGAAGCAGGAGACAGCGGCTCTGGGCTGACCGGGCAGCCGGGTCCCCGGGTGTCCAGTGCCGGGTGAGGGCGGGGACCCGCAGGTGTGCAGGCCGGGTCTGGCTCCGGCTCCTCTGCCGGTCACCGCAGGAGGAAGGGGCAGCAGGAGCAGACAGCTTCCAGGCTGGCCCCGGGCCCTCTCCTAGAGGGGGCCAGGACGCCCCGGCAGAGGTGGCCCGAAAACCTTATTTTTATACATGTGAGTAAATAAACATATTTTTTTTACAAAAATAAATTCTGAATCTACCAGTGTTTTGCTGTTCAAGAATACTCCTTGGTAGTAAACTATTTATTGGAAGATGGCTTTTTAAGAGCTGCTGTTTGCCTTGCCTGGGTTTAATACATTGATTTATTTTTCCACGGCAGGCGGTGGTCTCTGTGTCGGGCGCAGGCCGACGCCCATGTTCATGGCAGAGGCCGAGCCCCGCCCTGCACCCCATGTCACCCACGTGCCCACCCGGGCTCACGGAGCCCTCCCTGTCAGTCTCAGAATGCCACACCCCTGCCTCTGCCTGGCGGGCACTGGGGCCTGCACCCACTTCTGGCGGCAGTGGCCCAGTCCCAGGCCCACTGTGCAGTTGGCACCAGTTTGGGGCCAGAAAATGGCAAAGCGCGCAACCTGGGTGCCTGCGGGGTGCACTTCTGCCCCGGTGTGCGGGCGGGGCCGTCTCCACTGTGCCCTGGTCCTGCGCACGCTCCTGCAGCCACCAGGAGGCGCCACTCAGGTGCCCAGGCAGCCAGGGGCTTTCTGGCCCGCGGCAGGGAACTCACTTGAAGGACCCTTCCTTACAATGAAAGTATACTTTTTATAATTTTTCCTTTTCCCGTCTTCAGCAAGTGATCTGAGGTGCATACTAAAGCAGACTGGTGTGTAGCCAACAGAGCACTGTGTCCAATGTGGGGCAACCCCAAACTGCGCATTTTATGTCACTTACAATAAAGGCTCCCTGCAGGGACAAAGCCCAGGCCTGTGTGTGCTTCTTTCCATGAGTGGCGGGGGAGGGGAGCCTGCGGAGGGAAGAGTCTGAGTCCCTCCTGCCGCCAGGAAGAGGGGAACTGGCTGGGAGGTGGTGCCTCCCGGGGTGTGTTTTCAACCTTGAGGGCACATAGGGCACCTCTGCCCACCCTGCTGACATGCTGCTTGGAAGATGAGAAGCCCAGTGTGTTTGTACTCTTCCTAGAAGAAAGCTCTCCTCTTCAAAGTCCAGGTTTGGGGCCTGAGATTTAGCTCAGTGGTTCCAGTGTGTGGCTAGCAAGTGCAAGGTCCTGAGTTTGATCCCCAGTAACCACGTACAACAATACAGGGTGCAGTGACTCATGCCCACCAGCAATCTGTACCACACACCGCAGTGCTGGGCCAATGTGAACAACCCTGTCTCAAAAAAAGAAGTCCAGTGTTGTCAGGGTCTGTTGGTGCAGGCCTATGAGCACAGCCCTCAGGAGGCTGCGGCAGAAGGGTCACTGCAAGTTCAAAGCCAGCCTGGGCTACATAGTGAGATGCTGCCTCAAAAAAAAAAAAAATAGATAACCAGAATAGATTTCTAGCTAGAGATTGATTTAAGACTCAAAAATATCTCAGAAAAGGCCCGGGGATTTAGCTTAGTGGCATCATGTTTGCCTTGTAAGCACAAATTCAGTCCCTGATACAAAACAAACAAACAAACAAACAAAAATCACTCAGAAAAGCCCAAGACATAAAGAAGAATTAATACCAATTCTTTCACAAACTTCCCCCAAAACTGGTGTGAACATTTCCCAACTTATACCAGGAAGCAGATATTGTCCTGACACCAAACTAGACCAAGACAACACATAACTAATGAGTATATGAACACAGGCATATTTTTGTTTTTGTTTTATTTTTGAGACAGAGTCTCGCTTTGTAGTTCAGGCTGGCCCTGAGCTCACTATGTAGCCCAGGCAAGCCTCGAACTCAGCAATCCTCCTGCCTCTGCCTCCCGAGTGCTGGGATGACAGGCGTGAGCCACCACGCCCGGCACTGTGGTGTGTGGTAGATGGCTGGTGGGTGTGAGTCTCCACGCCCAGCATTATACGTGGTTACCGGGGATCGAACTCAGGACCTTGCGCTTTCGAGGCAGGCACTGGAACCACTGAGCTAACCCTCCGGCCCTGGCTCATATTTTTAAATAAATATAAAACTATGAATAAAGAGAGCAATTTTGTTTATTCGTTTATTTCTTTCAGACAGGGTCTCACATGTAGTCCAGGTTGGTCTTCAACTCACTGTGCAGCTCAGGCTGTCCTCTAACCTGTGGCGAGACTCCTGCCTCAGCCTTCCAAGCCCTGGTGTTACAGATGTGCACCACCACACCTGGGTATAAACTAATTTTCTTAGTAATGCTTCTTTCTAATGAACTGACCATTCCGTTTCCCAAGTTCTGAAATGGCCAGTGGACCACAAAACCACATCTCTTTAGGCTCCTGCTCGAAACCAACAGTCTCAGGACACTGCCAGCCTTGATTCAGGGCCAGTGCGTCCAGGTCCTAATGCGTTTGTTCATTCAGTCAGTCAACAGGCGTCCCACGTGCCCTGCATGCAACGTGCAGGGCTTGATCTCAGGGTCTCCGCGGTATCCTGAGTGCTGATGCCAACAGTGAGGAGGAAGAGGGGCAATCAGCCACAGAGGCGGTGGAACAGACAGCAGGAGCCTTGAGAGGTGAAGGGACAAGACGTGGGCACTGTCACCACACACAGGATGCAGCCAACGCAACAGCAGGCGAGACCCCAGGTGCCTACAGGAGGGAGGCGCCAGGCTGCAGGCTCCTCACAGACACAGAGCTCTGGTCCGGCCTCCCAAGCGTGCGGCAGGCTGAGTCCGTAAGGCTGCGAGGTCTGGGTCTGACACCTGGCGCCTCCTGCCAGTCCTGGCTGCCGAGGAAAACCAGGCCAGGGGCTAGCCAGCTGGACGCCAGCAACCGCACTGACAGAGCCCGGAGCACGAGGAGCGCCGGGGCCGGCAGGATGCAGCGCCCATGGCAGGAAGCACCAGGCCACCGCCTCAGGCATCGGAGGAGCCGCCCCAAGCAAGCATCGGATGGATTCCAGGTTCTGCGGAGCTAAGGACAGACTCAGGCAGGGGCCCTTTCTCGTTCTACTCCGGGCCTGTCAGCGGGAAGAGGCTGCGAGGCAGCCAGCAGAGGTATCAAGGAGGACCCTGGAGAAACGTGAGGCCTGCAGTCGCCCCAGTCCTGCCACCGCACTTGTTCCTGCTGCTTTCGTGCAGTCTGTCTCAGCCTGCTGAGCGGAACTGATTCTGAAGAAGTGTCTGTCCAAGTCAGCTTCAGCAGACCCCAGCTGCATCCCAATCAGCATGGCCGTGACTGTCCTCGTGTGGAGTGCTCCGCCGTGTCCCTCACAGCTCTCTGGAGGGTCCCCCATTGTGTGGGTCCTGGACCAGCTCCTGGCACACTTCGCACCCAGAATCTGGGTTCCCACCTGCCCGGGGGAGACCCTAGGGGTCCCTGCTCACCCAGTCCCCAAGCGTCAAGCCCGCCCTGCGCACCAAGGTGTCCCCGACTCAGGCTGTGCTGGCCCCCAAGTGCATGCATGCGCAGGCGTCTTGGGGGATCGCGAAGCCCAGGCCCAGCCCTGTCCCAGGAAGAATGTGCACGGCCTCCGAACACCCCTGCCATGCTGCAGCACGTCCCTCTCCCGCTTCGGGACCCACACACCCCTTCCACGGGGGGCAGGGTGCCGGGGGCCGCGTCAGACAGGGAGGCTTTGCCCACTCTGTGAAGATGAGGCAGCAGACAGGCCGGTGGGAGGGAGACACTTTCCGGCAGTTTCTGGCGCACTTTCCTCCTGCTACGCACCATGAGCTGCCGGAGTTTCCACTGTGTCATTCCTGCGGCTTGGTGCAAGGGGCCGTGGGGGCAGGGAGAGGCCATGCTAGGGCCGGGGATGTCTCCATGGAGCAGGCCTGCAGCTCGCCCGAGGAAGCGACACTGATGGGGGAGGCGAGTCCTGCGGTGTGGACGCCACAGACGGCTGATCCGCCAGTGCCCTAATTAGCTGCCGCCTCCCCCTCATTGTCCCAGGCAGCATCCAGCCCAGGCCTCCTTTATGCGTTGGCATTCCTGGGTTCAAGGCGGCTCATTAGCGCACGGAGACCATCCTATCTCCAGGGAGCGGCAGACGGACAAGCGGCGACGGGGGCACCGTGATGCCGCCCGCTCCTGAGCTCCTGAGCTGGGCGGCCATTCCTGGGCCTCAGCTTGGAGACCCGCCGTGGGATGCTAATCTTAGACGCGCCTTTGTCTGCGCCCGCTCTTTCCCCCAGACCTCGGAATGCTATAAATCCCAGGACCCAGGCCGCCCGTCACTGCCTGAGGCTCCCGAGCTCCCACAGCCCGCTCTGCGGACGGCCCAGAAGCCCCAACAACATGAACCTGCCCTCCACGAAGGTGAGAACTGCCACGGGGAGACGCAGCACCCGGGGCGCCCCGCTGGGTCTCCCCTTGGGGGCAGCAGGCGCAGCCCGGCCTCCCGAGCTCCTGTTTATTGGGCCCTGACGCCGCGCGCCGCGTCCCCTCCCAGCTGCCCTGCCCCCCAGGAGCCGCTCCGTGCACAGCTCACGGTGAGGAGGCCCGTCCCAGGGCGACAAACGACGGAGAGGACAGCCGTCTGTGCGCAGCAGGGCACAGGCCGCCTGGGTCCTGCCACGCCCCGGCCCCCGTGTCTGCCGCAGGGGACACTGGGGCACGTAAGGGCACTAAGCGGGGTGCTCCATTTCTCCGATCTTCCAAGTGTGACTCGTACTGCTTCTGACAGGCCCGTTTCAGGCGGGGAGCAGCCTATAGCGGGGGACGGGAGCCCAGAGGAACCGGAGGAGGGAAGGGCCCTCCGCAGTCACCAGGGCTTTCCTGGAGGAGGCGCTCTGCGGCCTTAAGGACCCCGGACGGCAGAGACGCCAACCGACAGAAGGGGGCGGGGGCCGCCTGCGGGTCGGACCCCTAGCTCAGCTCACACTGTGGCCCCCAGGTTTCCTGGGCCACCGTGACGCTGCTTCTGCTGCTGCTCCTGCCGCCCGCGCTGCTGTCACCTGGGGCGGCCGCGCAGCCGCTGCCCGACTGCTGTCGCCAGAAGACCTGCTCGTGTCGGCTGTACGAGCTGCTGCACGGCGCGGGCAACCACGCGGCCGGGATCCTCACTCTGGGCAAGCGGAGGCCGGGACCCGCGGGGCTGCAAGGCCGGCTGCAGCGCCTCCTGCTGGCAGGCGGGAACCACGCAGCCGGAATCCTCACCATGGGCCGCCGCTCGGACGCGCAGCCGGGGCCACGGCACGGGCTCTGAACCCCTCGACTTGAGGGTTCTTGTCTCCACCCTGCCCACCCCACTCTCCTATGTCTGTTCCTAACAAAAGGCAATAAAGACGAGGCTCCGTGTGTGTTCGCCTGCGCGCGCACATGCGTGCGTCTGGTCTCTATTCGCGGGCGGGGGAGCGGCCGGCGCGCCCCAAATTCCCGGGCCAAGACCTAGCCAGGGCCGGCGTCCCGCGCGACGCGGGGATCTGGAGTCACTCGGAACCCGGGAGCGTGAGGCAGTGGCTTGTGAGCTTCAAGAGCCCCACTTCGCTCCGCGAGGGGCAGAAGCGCTGGAGAGCGCCGCAGGCGCGTGCGGGGTGCGGGGGGGGGGGGTGTCGTGCAGCCCTGCGGCCGAGCCCTCGCACCCTACCGGGCACAGAAACCTCTTGATTGTCTTCGCACTACCGGCGATTAAGCCCTGGGGAACGCTGAGCGCCACCTCCAGCTCTTTTTATCTTTTTATCTTGGAGAAAGTCTCCCTAAAGGCATGCACGATGGGCTCAGATCTGAGATACTTCTGACTCTGCCTCCTTGGTAGATGGGATGACCGGTGAGGCCACCACCACCGACCACTGGAAGGCTTTACACAGAGGTGGGGAGGTTTTCCTGCAGCTCTACCTAGACAGTGCTCCCCCAATTCCTCCGTGGCAGTCCTAACCCGCAGCACTCAGAGTGTGGCGACTCTGGAAATAGGACCTTGGGAGACGCGATATCCGTCAGGACGTGGTAACCCAGGGAACTAACCTGTCGCCACCGCAAGTGGCTTCTTCTTTTTTTTTTTTTTTTTGAAACAGAGTCTCGCTTTGTAGCTCAGGGTGGCCCTGAGCTCACTATGTAGCCTAGGCAAGCCTCGAACTTAGCAATCCTCATGTCTCTGCCTCCGAGTGCTGGGATGACAGACGTGAACCACCACGCCCGGCACTGTGGAATGTGGTGCTGATTGCTGGTTGATTGCTGGTGGGCGTGAGTCACCACGGCCAGCATTGTTGTATGTGGTTATCGGGATCGAACTCAGGACCTTGCGCTTGCGAGGCAGGCACTGAAACCTCTGAGCTAAATCTCCGGCCCGCAAGTGGCTTACCAAAGGGTGCTCCAGACACAGAACCTAGGCCCGGGGGAACCTGAGCGTACACACCGGGGCGCAGCACAAGCCAAGCGGTGCCACGCTGTGCGGTGACCCAGGAGCCGTCAGGCGAGAGGCCTGTGGCTCACGTCCCCAGCAGCCTTTCCCGGACGTGGCTAGACTCCCAGCCTCAGGGACTTGGGACATCAGCTTTCGGTGTACGGTGGCGCACGTGTCGCTAACACGACCCCCGAAAGCAGAGGGACAAAAAGATGCGGCTCTCTTCACAATCGAGTCCCAGGAGGGCAGCTCCGGACGGCTGGACAAAGCGGCTCTCGTTGCCCGCTCCTCTGGCTTCTGCTCTTCCGTGCTGGGTGACGGCAGCTCGGATCGGCTATCACAGCAGCGTCCAACGCTGGGATCCGGAGCCGGGGCCTCCAAATCTCTTTCTGTTCCGCCGACTGCGCTCAGAAGCGGAGTTCGCCCGGGTGCTGCGAACAACCGAGCGGGAAAGGAATTACCAGCGTGCTTTCCAGGCGTTGAGATCCGCCGGCGTCGACCCACCTATCCAAGGAACCATCCTGTTAACCCTTCCTAACTCCCCGGAGCGCAGGATGCAGCGAAACACCTCAGCTCCGGCAGGCGGCAGTGCGAACCAGACGCAGGGCCCGGGGGGGGGGGGTGCTGTGTGCGGGGAAGCCCAAGGGGGTAGCCGCGGGAGCAGCCCGGAACCCCGCGTGGGGGCGTGGCCAGCAGGAAGGCGGGCTGCCCGGAGGCCAAGTCCCGCCCCCTAGATCGGTGGGCGTGGTCCCGGCCTGCAGAGTAAAGGAGCACGAATGTGACCCTCCCGAAAGGCGGGCTCTACTTCCTCCGGGCCCCGCCCCCCCACCTGGGTCGAGTCTGCAGGCTCTCGGGCCAGACGCGCGAGGGCGTGCCCGTCCGGAAGGAGGGTGTGTCCAAGGTCCCGCCCCTCCATCACGGGGGCGAGTCCCAGGCGCTCCCAGGCGCGCCTGGAGGCGTGGCCGTCCCGGCACGGGGTGTGTCCTCCTGCCGAGCCCCGCCCCGGGGCCGCTCCCCTCCCGAGCGGGGCTGCGGCGAGCGGGTACCGTGTCGCCGGCGGCCCCGCCTGCGCGGGCCACGTGGCGGGCGCGGGCCGCCGGGGGAAGAGCCCGACCCGCGGGGAGCTCAGAGCCCTGGGCGCGGCGCGGTGAGCGGAGGCAGCGCGGCGAGCGCATGGGGCGCCCCCTCCGGCCCGACCGTGCGGCTCGCTGTGGAGCCTGGCCCCGGGGCCATGCCGGTCATGAAGGGCTTGCTGGCCCCGCAGAACACCTTCCTGGACACCATCGCCACTCGCTTTGACGGCACGCGTGAGTGGGGGGCTGCGGACCCCGAGGCCCAGAGCCGGGGGAAGCAGAGCCCGTGCGAGGGGGCGGCGGGGGGTGTGACCCGCGTGGGATTCCGAGGCCCAGAGGCGGGACGAAGTGGCTGGGCGTCCCGGTGCGCCCTCCAACCTTCCTACCTCCGGGAAGGGGGAACCAATCAGACCGCGGCAGGACCCGGCTTGGGTTAGGGCCCTGAGCCCCCAAAGAGCGGGACGCCTGTGACCGAGTCTGGGCGGGGGATGGGGCCGGGGCGCCCCAGGGTCCCGGTCCAGCACCTTGGACAGCCGCAGCGCTCCTCCAGGCTCGCTCCAGCCTTCCCCTCTCCCTGCCTGGGACCGAGAGAGCTACCCTGCCCCTCGGGAACCCTAGCTCAGGGGCTCAGGAGGGGGAGCAGCACCGCAGCACCGGGGGACGGAAGCCAGCCGCCAGTGCCCTGCCCGCCTCCCCCTTCCCCCCACACCTCCCTGTTTCCATAGCGCCCATCACCGAGGCAACAGGCCTTGGGATGGAGGAGGGAGACTGCACCCAGGGCCCAGGGCCTCCTAGGCACCTTGAGTATCCCCATCAGCCACCCCAGAGCCTCAACCGTCAGCTCTCCAAGGTCCCGTCCCTCACCTGACACTGTCCCCCACAGCCTGACACCTTCCTCCACTGAGCCCAGGGAGCTGGGCTGGCTGTGCTGCTGGGCTCGCTGGTCCCAGCCCTCATGTCTTCCCCAGCACGGCCTCTGGCCTGGGGTCAGATCCCTGACACAGCTAACGGCGGTTAAAAGGAGCTTCTCCTGGAGGGCAGGCATGGGGACCTTTCTCATCCCCGTCTCCCCCACACCAGGGAAATTTGTGAATTTGAAACACTTGCCTTTTGGCTTTGTAACACATGACTAAAAGCGTGTGAGGCTGTCAGAAGCTTTGGCCTGATCACTGTCATAGACTAACAGCCCATGCGTGTGGCCCCAGAGCCGAAAAGAGTGTCGTTCTGCCTGAAGCAAGCGGCTCCAAGAACTTGTCCTCCCGAGTGAATCACTCAATTCACAATTTTTGTGAGGCGTTTCGTGTCCCACTTTGCAGACAAGGAAACTGAGGCCCAGAAGAGGTCACTAACTTGTCCCAGGTCATGGCCTCTTCCCTGTAGCTGTGCCAGGGGTCTGTGGCCACAGCTCACCAGCCTGCTGACAGGGGCTGAGCCGCGCGGCGCCTCGGGGTTGGTGTCCTGCCCCAGTTACAGGCCACCCTAGGTCCTTGTCTTTTGCACTCTCTCCCCTTATTTTTCAATTTGTCATTAGGAGAAGCTGCTGAATCTGACCAGAACTTGGGGGGAGCCGCTGCCACCCCTAGACTGTCCCTGTCCTGGACTAGCCCTGATCTTGGCCTCTGCCCCTTCAGACAGCAACTTCCTGCTGGCCAACGCGCAGGGCCCGCGGGGCTTCCCTGTCGTGTACTGCTCTGACGGCTTCTGCGAGCTCACAGGGTACAGCCGCACTGAGGTCATGCGGAAAACCTGCAGCTGCCGCTTCCTCTACGGCCCCGAGACCAGCGAGCCAGCACTGCAGCGGCTGCACAAGGCCCTCGAGGGCCACCAGGAGCACCAGGACGAGATCTGCTTCTACCGCAAAGATGGTGAGGGCCCACGTCCCTCTCGACTCCCGGCCGTGAGGAGAGGCACCCCGAGGTGCTCCTCAGCCTGGCCTCCTCTCCACACTGCAGGCTCGGCCTTCTGGTGCCTCCTGGACATGATGCCGATCAAGAACGAGATGGGTGAGGTCGTGCTGTTCCTCTTTTCCTTCAAGGACATCACTCAGAGTGGAGGCCCAGGGCTCGGCCCCTCAGGTGTCCATGGGGACAGTAACCATGGTAACTGCGAGGTGTTGGGGCAGGAGGCACGAAGGCCTGAAGCTCTTGACCAGCGTCACCCAGACTTCTGCCCAGCTGGACTCAGGCAGCCTCACACCCTTCTTTCCCACAGAAAATCCCCTTGGCAGGCGGGGAGCCAGCTCCAAACTTTGGTCCTCCCGGAGGCAAAGCCGCACTGTCCTACATCGACTGACCGGCCACTTCCGTCGCCAGAGCCAGGGGGGCGCGAAGGCCAGTAATGTGAGTCCTGTTCCACCCTGCCTCGAGTGCCCAGCTGTCTGCCTGATCCCCTCACCGGTTAGCTTGTGCCCCTGCCCACCCCTTTCCTGGGGCCACTGCTCCATCTGTGCCCCTTACCGCCTCTGTCCAGATGCCCTCGCTTTCTTAGTTAACTGACATCACCCTCGTGGTGTCACGAGGCTGGGGCCTAGCAACAACTGTCACCCAACCTGACCCGGGGCCGTGTCCTGGGGGTGGGGATTCCAATCGCAAGCAGCTGTGGCCCTTGGGCTGGCGTCCCACCTGTGTGCCACCTCCGAGGCTCCTGGCCACCGGAGGGAGGCGCTCAAGGCAGAGAAGGGGCCTGATTTGTCGGAATCTGCTCACCCACAGGAGGATCAGCCCCAGGCCCCCAAAACGCAGCTGCGCAGAAGTGCCCGTGTGTTTGTGGTCTCTCTCGCAACTGTCTCCTCGGCGGTCACCCTGCCAGTGCCACCTCTCCTGTCCCCGTCACCCCTGCCTCCCTCTCTCTCAACCCTGGCTCCCCTCTCCCCCGAGCGTCCCCAACCGCCACCCCTCTCCCTTTAGAGCGTGTTTGAGCCAAAGCCATCAGTGCCCGAGTACAAGGTGGCCTCCGTGGGGGGGTCCCGCTGCCTCCTCCTCCACTACAGCGTCCCCAAGGCCGTGTGGGACGGCCTCATCCTCCTCGCCACCTTCTACGTCGCGGTCACCGTCCCTTACAACGTGTGTTTCTCGGACGATGACGACGCCCCCGTCACGTCCCGGCACACGCTCGTCAGTGACGTCGCCGTGGAGATGCTCTTCATTGCGGGTCAGAGCCTCCGCCTCGCAGGCCAGCGGGAGGGTGGGCTGCAGGGACCCTGGGCACGCTGCCCCCCCGCCCGCCCCGCCCCTCCCCGGTCCGTCTGCCCGCCCGCGCCTCCTCTGTCCCTGGCCACGTAGCCTAGGACCCGCCTCTCGCCCCAGATATCATCCTGAACTTCCGCACCACCTACGTGTCCCAGTCCGGCCAGGTGGTCTCAGCCCCCCGCTCCATTGGCCTCCACTACCTGGCCACCTGGTTCTTCGTGGACCTCATCGCGGCTCTGCCCTTCGACCTGCTTTATGTCTTCAATGTCACTGTGGTGAGTGAGCTCGGCCGCTGCGCCGCCGCCTCTGCCTCGGCCTGTGGGGCGCCGGCCGCGGGACGCTGCAGGAAGGCGAGATGCGCAGAGCTCCTCGGCTGGCAGGGCGGCCTTGGGCGGCTGCCAGATGAGCCGCGCTTCCACATTTCTATTTAGCAAACAAATGATGAGCACTTAGCTGTCTGCAGAGCTAGGGGGGCAGGGGCCGCGCTCGGCCTCCTCGGGCGAGGGCTGAGCAGAGGGCTGGCGGCGCGAGGTTGGCGGCCGGGGCCCGGGCCCCTCAGAGACCCGGGCTTCGGACTGCGAGCACGGCGAGTGTCTGCCCGCAGGGCAAGCCGGGTGGGCTCAGAGCGCAGTGCGGTGGGAGTGTGGCTGGCAAGGGAAGAGGCGGCCGCGGGGCAGCCCCGGAAGTCAGGGGCAGGAGACAGGCTGGGCGCAGACTTGCAGGAGGAGAAACGGGGCCGAGCCCTCACCCGGGACACCCGGCACCACCCTGAGCAGCGGGCACAGCCCTGCTCAGCCCCACCTGTGTCCCCAGGCCCCCTCGCCTGGCGCTAGGGGCGGGAACAGCCTCCCTGGTGCCTCCGCCGCGCCAGGCTATAGCGGGAAACCACCTACACGCAGCCGGATTTAACTAGCCGCCAACGGCTGTGGCCTCCTCGCCCAGCTGCACACACGTGTGTGCACACGTGTGCTTGTGTGGCTCCCAGAGGGCCCACAGGTGCACACCTACCCTTTGGTGGCCACCGAGTGGCATTGCCTGCTGCTGCTGCCCGCGTGGGGGCGTCGAGGCCCACACGGCCTTCACCGTTTCTCTGGGGGTCCGAGCCCCTTCCTGCTCAGGGTCCCCACGGGGGCTCAGGACTGTGTCAGAGGCCGCGAGCCAGTAGCTGGCAGCGACTGGAGTCAGGTCCCAGACTCCCAGCCCAGCCGTCCCTGCCTTCCGGGCGGCCAGGGCACCTGAGCGGCAGCCGGAGAAACGTGGGGCAGTGCCAGTGCAGACTCAGAGCCAGGCCAGGAGAAGTGTGGCCGCAGGGCCAGGCGGCTGGGACGCCGGTAGCCAGCCAGTGAAAGCTGCGGCCGGTGTGACACCTGGACAGGCCTGTGAGGGGGACCAGCATTGCCTCCTGCCCAGTTCCTTCACCCAGAGCGAGAGGGCATGGCTGACATGAGCGGGTGTAGGAGCAGTGTGGGCTCAGGGCCTGGAGGACAACATGGGCAGCTGGGCCTCAACCACAGCCTCCAGCTTCCACTGTCACCCCAACCCACCTGCACTTAGCTCCAAGATTGGAAGGGCTGATTGAAGAATTAATGATCATAGAGCTGGACATGGTACACACCTGTGATCCCAGCACTGAGGAGGCTGAGGCGGGAGGATCTCTGTGGGTTCAAAGCCAACCTGGACTACACAGCAAGACCCTGTCTCTACATAAATAAATAATTTAATTTAATTAATTTTTAAAAGTAAAAAGAGCCAGGGAATTAGCTCAGCATGAAGGCCCTGAGTTCAATCTGTGTATTGTCCCCCAGTCTTTGTGACCCACATGGGAGGAACCCTATCATGCTTCCCCCAGCTTTTCCTGCACCCTTGTCTCCCCACCCCCATACCTGCTCTCGAATTGCCCAGAAGGGCCATGAACATGCAGGAGACCCACAAAGGCTCTGGTGCCTGTCAGCCCAGACTCTATCCCTGACATCTCCCTTTGGCCAGTCAGTGGCGGCACACTGCAGCTGGACCCCAGGCATGGTCTTTGAGGATCACAGATGCCTAGTGGCTGTTCTCTGGTTCCTTCCTCTCCCCCTGTATCTTCTGGGTTCTCGGGACGGCAGTGGGTTTCTCCTGGTTGGGGTGCAGGGTATCTGCCCAGGCACCCTGACCGCTCCTTCCACAGACCTCACTGGTGCACCTCCTGAAGACAGTGAGGCTGCTGCGGCTCCTGCGCTTGCTGCAGAAGCTGGAGCGGTATTCGCAGTGCAGTGCCGTGGTGCTCACACTGCTCATGTCGGCGTTCGC
>PVIC010035587.1:0-18990 GCA_004025085.1 Thryonomys swinderianus | reverse complement strand
TTTTAGTACAGCACAAACCATAGTATTACAAAAGTAACAGAAGCATCGTTATGTAATTTACAATGAGTTATATACATGTCATAACTGTCCAAGAGGAGTGCCATCATTATGCACTACAAACATGCATCAGTGAAAAATAAAAACCGAAAAAAATCAGTGTGCTGACAAAAGAGGAAAAGGTAGGATTCTGTTCATTCTATTTGTCTTTATTAGTATTTGTTAAATTTTATCAATTCATTTCTTGTCACATGTGGTTTTTTTCCATAACTTTGTAAGTTTTAAATCACATTTGTTTTATTCACTTATACAAATATTTTCAACTTGCACATTGTATGATACATGGTCCAATTTACATTTATTTGGTCTCTGGCATATGGTTATGTAAGGAAAATTTAATGGTTATAATATATAAAATTTGACGTCTGAGTGGACTTGACATATTTTGTAATATAGAAAATGGACTCAGAACCAATATGTAGAAATCCTGTAGAGCTTAATTTAAATTCAACACATTATATGACAGCTATTCTAAAACTCTGAAATATTAACAAACAGGGTAGCTTTGACATCTAATTAAGTCTGGTAGAATAAGAATTCATTTGTCTTTATGGCCTTAGAGACATCAAGCCATTTGATTTCACAAATCCCTCAAATACCAGGAGAAAAAATGAAAATCTTCATCATGAAAGATATTCCACATCCTTTCCCAAGCTGGTATTTTAAAATGTTGTCTGTTTCCTGTACGCTGTTGTGAAAAACTTGGAGGGATTTTAAGAAAATTGAATTTTAAAAAGTGCATAGTGCTGGGGTTATAGCTCATCAGGGCAGCTCCTGCCCACCAAGGGAGAGTCCCGAGTTCATTTCGTAATACAAAAAAAGAAAAAAATACACATAGATATTACCACAGTTGTCCTAAATAGGCTGAGGCGAAGTGGCTGCTACAAAGAGAATCATCTATCCTAAAACTATGAGTGTGAGAAGAAGTTCAGATAATACTCACAGTCAACTTCCTCCTCCCCTCCCATCTCTTCTTTCTCTTTTTTATTCACGTATGACTAGCTTTTCAGTGAGGATCAGATATGTCAGGAAAACTTCTAATATAAAAGAAACAATAGTTATAAAACATGAGTGTTAGAAAATAAAACTGAGGAGCATCAGAAGTAAATGATAATATTCTGTACAAATAATTCATAGTATAAATTTTACTAAATTCAGAGACAGAAAAATAATAAAAATACAGGTATATAATGTAAAAAGGGAAATGAAAAATAGATCATACATATTTAAAGGTCAAGAGGAATTCCAGAGAGAACAAAAGAAAACAAACCATTTTAAAACAATTTTGAAATGGTCTGTATTTTAAGGATATGTTTTTCTAAGCTGAAGATGATGAGTGATGGATGAGGAGACAAAGACTGGATTCATGCAAGGGTACATTGTTGTGAATGTATAAAATGTAGACTATAAGATCTAAAAAAACTATTCAGAAAATAAACAACAGATTTCTCAGTGTAGGGTTTGAAGTATCAGAATGGTCTTGTTAATGGTAGAGTATGGTGGACTTTGGAAGACACTGAAAAACTACTTTGAAAATACTGAGACAAAATTAACTGATAGATAGAAATACATTTCTGGCCAATAGAGCATAATATTAAAAAGAAGACATTTCAGATTTCATAATCTCAAAACAGTTACTTTTCCAGGAAACTTCTTATAGTGCAGGGGAAAAGGAGTATGGGCATCACACAGATGGAAGATGTGCTTGGTTCAGGACTCAGAGGACCCACTGCAGTCGATCTGTTCACGGGTTCACAGAGGAGCAAAATGATTAATTTACACTGAGCTGAAACTGCCACCATGGTGTTATCAACTTATACTACATTAAATAAAAATATAAATTGGTAGACAAACTAAGAAAATGCCCTAAATTCTAGAATAAGTTTGTTAATCAGACTTGCCTTCCACAGGTTCAAGGGTGCAGTCGTTAAGGCTTTGCTGACATCCAGGGTCGCCCTCCAAAACGAATCACTTTCCTAGATGCAAAGTAGGCGCTGACTAGTGACAGGAAGCCTCAGATTCTCCCACACAGAACTCTCCTTAGGCAGTTTGGATACAAGAGATGGAGTATCTTTCTCTGGAGTGAATAACTCAAGAAAGAATCTGTCATAGTAACAGGTCTTCCTACTATTGGGAAGTTATTCTGACAGTATGCTGTAGTGAGTGGGATAAATCTGTGAATCAGACTTGACCTGCAGGGGGAAAAGAAGGTAGGGACCATGTGGAGACAGACTGGCACAGCACAATGTTAGTGTTCAGTGTTAAGGAAATGCTAGTACCGGTCCTGACCCACCCAACAGAGCCTATGCGGGCCAAAGACTCAGTAGTTTAGAAGAAACGTGCTTTATAATTATCCACTTGAAAGAACTACATCTCTGTGACCTTTTCCTCCTAAATTGGTCATGCATATTTAATTACTGTATTTGTTTTCTTTGTTACTACTAAAGGAAATCTTGAGTTACCTAAGGGTAAATTATGCTTTTTTTTCAAAAGTTGCATGTCTGCTCTTCAGTATCACTACCTGAGTGCAAGCAGGACTTCTTGAAACTGGCTATTTTGTATTATCTGTAAAAGAACTATAGAACTGCCAGTTCTAAGTACAATGTAGAGAAGAGCTAACATAATAAAAAGAAAAAAAAAACTAGAAAACTAATAACTAGTGGTAAAAATGAATATTTTTAGAAAGAATACTTCACACTAGAACATTGGTATTTCAGGAAATTAATCCACTCCATAATAGTTGGAATTTGGTATTTTAAGACATAGGTCTTTTCTCTAACATATCTATATGCTATCAGATTGATGTAGCTCACATTTTCAAAGTAAGAAGAAAATAGAATTTTAATAAAAGCCGAGTTGTGTACTAATATTCCTGAATCGTAGTGCATAAAAAGCGCTCACGCAGGAAATGAAAGAAGAAAAAATAACAGATCTTAACTTCAGCAAGGGAGTGAAATGTAAAATGATTATAGAAAATAGATAATTTTCAAATTAGTGTTCTGTACTTCAGGGGAAGAGCATATTTTTTCCTGCATAAATTATTTGGAAACACATTTCAAAAACTCAATGTTAATCTAAGCAATGAACATTTCAAAAAGTAAATTAATATCTTCAAGGGAATGAAATGTAGAATGTTAGGAAAGCAGACTCTCATGGCATAGCAATTACAGCTTTATCAACATTTCTTGCAAAGCCTGCCTCTCAAACTATGTTTTTCCTACCCCTAGCCTTGTTGATGGCAGAATTTAGCATCTATTCAAGCTTTGATTACAAAGTTGACCTGTGTTTTTCAAGGGAATACCTTTATTAAATACGTAACATTCTAATTTCTTAAAAAGTGTGTGTGTCTGTGTGTCTGTGTGTGTGTGTGTGTGTGTATTACTAGGTTCTGATAGGCTTCAGTTTATCTACTGTAACTAAGTTATGAGAATACTAATTATTGGATTTTTGAATTAAAATTTAAAGCATGTCGTTTAAGCCATGTCTCAAGGGGGCAATAGTTTATAAATACTTGAAAATCACTAATCTTGCAATCATGAGTTCTATTTTTTCACTCGATTGTATCATTACTTTTAAGAATCTCTGTGTCTCTCTGTTTCAACTATACAGTGAGAGAACTAAACT
This sequence comes from Thryonomys swinderianus, assembly GCA_004025085.1. Classification (NCBI taxonomy): domain Eukaryota; kingdom Metazoa; phylum Chordata; class Mammalia; order Rodentia; family Thryonomyidae; genus Thryonomys; species Thryonomys swinderianus. Next base: position 15,309 of record PVIC010035587.1, on the reverse strand, counting down.
TGATTTCCTCCACAATCTTTGTAAATCCTAATATTTTTCAAGTTTAAATACAGTCAAGGTGAAGACAAAATCTAGAACATATATCTCCTGAACACATGGGGGTCTTTACAAGTATAAGTTATACATTTATGAATGAGGACATATAATTGCTTCAAAAATGTATCTAGGCACATGAGATACATTACAATATGGAAGGAAATCAATGCTTATTTGCAGCATTTCCCTATGGCTGTCATCAGGAAGTTACTATTAGTGGGACAGTTGTCCTACTGAAATCCACATAGTTTTATATTCCCATAACTGTGTACCTCATGTGCTTCTTTTTTCTTTTTCATGCAATTCTGGGGTTTGTATCCAGGGCCCAGAGTACACTAAGCAAGTGTTTTGCCAACAAGCTACATCTCCAGAACTTCATTTAAATTCTTGAAATAACCAAATTAACACCTTGTAGGAGTATGTAGTAGTCTAAACAGAATCAATGATCTGCTGATAACTTCTTGCCAGATATATCCCCTTGGAGCAAATATAGAAAAGCGTTCTGGAACTGAAGTGTGTTTGACTTCAATATTACAGTGCTTAGTAATTATTATCTTGTGAGTTTCTAGTTAGTTATCTGCAGGATTGTTTTATAAGTGTGGTTGAGATCTTTGACCTCTAGCCTGAAGTCTTATTTTTCTCTGAAATCCACTAAAAGTGCATCATTATAACTATCACTCAGTTGATGTATTTTCCCACTAGTACAGTGAACAAATCTCTGCACCCTCCACAAGCAAAGGGAAGGCAGCTGCTTTGTGCTTAGATAGATCTGAATTAAAACTGTGTTTCTGTTTGATCTGTCTAATGTGATACTGGGGAAAATTGCTTATTATTTCTGTGACATAGTTTCATATATATATATATATACATATATATGTGTGTGTATAAACATATATTTTATATACATATATATTCTCTGAATACAAAACTGAATGGTATTACATAATAGAGATTCTGAGATTCTTAGCACAGGTAGATGTGTTAGAAATGCTAAACAGTCTTATCCTTCATTGACCACTTATTCCATTTCCCATCCAATCAAAACAAAAATGTCACAACAGATAAATTTAGGAATGATCTTACCACTAGGCAAGGTTTATAAATTAAGTATTTAGGATGGAACATAATCAGAGTATATCTTTCTTTGTTTAATGTTTATAGGCATAACTGCTACATGACTTTCATTCTTAATGACTGAGAGAATATGCATTTAGCCAAGAGCTCAAGAATTATATTTCTATAATGTGCAGTAGTTTGATTCTGTGATTTACTGCTGAAGTAACTTGTAGGAGAACCAGATGTTTGGATGCTATTTTTATGTAGTTAAAAAGAAAATCTCACTCCACTTATTGGAAATTGTTTGCAAGGTGCTTTGTCATATGGTAGTCCACCAGGATGCTTATTTATGAATGGAATTCAGGAAATCTCAGTCATTAATAAGTATCAGAAAGTATTTGAGGATTATATCAGCGTGGCATACCTGTGGGTTCTCATTTATATAAACTAATGGAATACAGTTTTCCCTTAGTGTATATGAATGATTGTATTATTGTGTCATGGGATTGATTTCTGAAAGTCCTTTGTGGCTAGATGCACCTCACTTGTTTATCTAACATGACTCCTGCCTCTCCATGTTTGTAAAATCAGCCATGTGCTTCAAAAGGGACCCTGTATACAGCACACTCATTTTTCCCATGTTTTGTCTTTTACATTCGAACTCCTGGATATAAGCCTTCATTTTCAGTGAGTTCTGGCACTTGAGCAAATACCACTGAGATATATTCCTTTTCAGAATTTCTTTCACAATTCATATCAATATGCTTTCATCTTAGTTTCTTACAAAGGTAAACACAAAGCCTTGATGATGGAGGTGATGGGAAGAAAGTGTAGCAAGCAGTCAGCACAGGGATGAAAGCTACAATAAAGGATATGTCATCAAACAGGCGACCCTTCTACATGAGTGGAGCATACACTTCAAAGTGACCCCGCACCCGCCACAGGAGGGTGAATGGTGCTCTCACAGGCTCTGGTTTAAGACTATCCTGGGGACAGGAGTTAGCCACACTTACCGGATTTCTGAAGTTGAGACCACAGAGACTGCTGGGGCGAAGCAGGGTTGTTTTCAGGACAAACCAGACACACACCAGGACGGCGATGGTGAGAGCCAGGCGGGTGAACAGAGAGCAGGGTGTCCACAGTAATCACTGTCAGCACTTTATTAACCTTCAGGCAGTTTAGGGACTGGAAGTAACTTTAGAAATTGGCTTCCAGTTCATGACCCGGCTAGATGTGGATAGCACATCACATGGAACAATCTTCCTCCAGGAGATCTGTGTACATGAAGCATCCCATACTCTGGCCGTGCTCATCGAGAGATGTCCCCACAAAGCTCTGAAAATAATGGTGAAAGTTTCCTCTGTATCTGACAGGTTTTAGGGAGAAAACTGTCGCTAGAGAATAAGTGGCTGCCTAGTGCTTGCCAGGGGAGGTGTGGGGGACGGCTGTGTTCAGGGACTCCTGGGCGGCTGGATCCAGCGGGAGGTGGGAAGCAAGACACCGGGGGCGAGGCCGTTTGCAGACAGTACACCTTCTTCTCCTGGGGGTCCCCTCTGGCAGCTGTGTTCCCCATCCTCCCCAGACCTTCCTGGAGCCCCAAACACGGTGACCTGTAAGGTCTACAAGAGCACAGGAAATGACTCCAAACCATCAAATACCAGAACAATCCATAAATGACTGGAAAAGTAATGATAAAAAGCAATTTAAAGGAAAAGCAAAGACCATCTCAGTCCTAGAAACTTGAAAGGTAATATTAAAGAATCCTAATGCTAAAAATTAAAGAAAAGGGCCAGGAATTTAGCCCAGTGGTTTGGGTACCTGCCTCACAAATGCAAGGTCCTGAGTTTGATTCCTGATACCAAAAAGAAAACAAAAATATAAATATTTCTTTTTACTTTACGAAGAAATAAATGACATTTAAAAAATTAGCAAGTGTCAATATTCATTTTTAAAAAGCCACCTGGGCATGCTAGCCCTGCCTGTAATCCCGTACTCTGGGAGGCTGAGGCAAAAGGAGAACATACGTTGCCTGGACAAAGTGGCACCATAATGAGACACTGCCTTACACTTAATAAAAAAAATAAAGATAATTTAAAAAGGACTAAATGCAGCTCAGAGCCTTATGCACTCAAAGCCTTATGTTCAATCTTTGGTATTATGCACACAAACACAGATGTTAAAGTGCTGGCATTTTTAATCCCAGCACTCAGGACGCAGAGACAGGAGAATTGCTGTGAGTTCGAGGCTTGCCTGGGCCACATAGCTCAGGGCCAGCCTGAACTACAAAGTGAGTCCTTGTCTCAAAAAAAAAAAAAAAAAAAAAAAAAAAGTGGAGCAAAGCATTTCATAAAATAGAGAAAATGTTAAAACAGGCAATTTTATATTGAATAAAACTAGGGATCTTTCCTTTAAATAGAGAAGTCAAATCTTTTTAATATTTTATGAGAATTAAGGAATTTACTATCAAATATAGTATTTTGGAAAAGTGGAAAGTTCAAAATATTAACACAGAATTGGATATTTCATATTAGAATCCTATTCCTATCTCTTTCCATTGAGAGTTAAAATGGAGATTGCACTAAAGAACTGACCCTGACAATTCATTTAGAAAGAAGTAATGTTTAAGTATTAATTAAATAGAGGTGAGGGATGTATGCAATTCATTGAAGTGATTAAACTAATCATTTAAAATATTAGAAGTCATTCCTCTCTTATACAGGTTTTTACATTATAAATAATTCTAAATTATTCAGACCTATCAGAAGTGAGCAATTGGTGATTAAGATAAACTAAGAGAGTCACTCAGTTTGTATGAACTGTGTGGATTGGCCCTGGGATCCCAACGTTGGGCAGTCAGCTTCCTTTTAATGTACTGCATCAAAATATGTTTGAAGTTCTTATTTGGTGCATCAGCTACATCTCTAGAGACTGGAAGTAGACACTGGTAATAAAGTATCATTTTATAAATAAAACAAATATACATTGAGTGATAACTGTGTGAGTTGGAAGTTTTCCCCTTAATGCAGTAAACTGAATGACAGAAAATTAAAGGATCATAGCCATTGAACACTGCTGGTATATAAGGAATTTGCTTTAAACTTCCTTTGTTTCATCTCTAAAATGTCAGAGTATAGACATCCAGAAACACACCAGAACATCTCTTTCCCTCCCTTAAAAGTTCTTAAAGCACATTCCCAGTGGTAAATCAGCAGTATTATTCATCTACAAAAGACATTTGTTACATTTCATAATATTAGTATTACTTTTCAGCCTTTTTCTCATTTCATTTGACAAGGTTGACTACCACCCTGCTCTGGAACCCACTCATCCTGTCTTCTGGGATGATTGGACTTTCTGACCAACCTGTTAGCCCTTTGTTGGTTACTTCTCTGATTCCATTAGAGGCTTCTTGCTGCCTTTCTAATAAATATGGTCATTATCTAGCAGGTCATTTTTTGTCATGTATTTTCCATGGACAATCGTCCATGTCCAGTACCATGTCCTGTTAGTGACTCCAGTTCTGACTGCTTCAGAATTTTAGTCATTTCTCCAACTGTCTGTGGATAACACCATTGAAAGCCTCAAGGGAATAGTCTTCTATTTCCACATGCATTTTTCTTTGGGGTCCCTGAAGCTCTTACTTGCCTCTTCCCCCTTTTATATTGACCTTCATGGTATACTTCATTATGTCATTTTGATTCTTTAATTTGTCCTTTACAATTTGTGCATATTTACATACTGCATATGTTTCCATTTGCTGAAAATACAATTAGAGACATTATTAAGTACTGTCTTCAGAAGTTTATGTTCTTATTGAGGATATATTCTCATTGAGGAGTGGTGAAAATAAATCTATGAAAACACACACATACACATATATATTCTGTGTATGTATATATACATGTAACATGTTTATACACACACAAACACATATATATATATAACAAATATACACATATACATATGTGTTTTACTGGGAATGGTCATTTTCAAGAAAATCTAAATCCAATAATTGGGTAAAGAGGGAAAATGTTTAGTATTTTGTCTTAAAAGTACATTGGGTGAAAGTTTTCATCTGCACAAACTATCATTGTTGCACAAAGGCATTTCTCAGGCTCACAGAACTTATGGAAACCTCTAAGGGGTGATTGATAATTTTGAACTGGGTAGAATGAACTAGTTTGGATTTTCTTAGTTTCACTTCATGTAAGATTTGCTCTCTGAAATTGTTCTCTCTTCTGGCCATTGTCTTACAGCATAAATTCTGGTCTTTCTTCCTCTAAGCCTAGTACTACACAGTCTAAATTCCTGGTTTAAACTTTCCACTGCTTAACTCCTTCTTGGATTTCCATAGATAACTACATAAGCACCAAAGTCTCTCATTAATTAGATTTCTACAAACAGTCAACCTTAGACATGTGGCATGGTGGCCCTGGATTACTCACCAGCAATAGTGGATGGAGCACAAATACTTTATGACTCATTATCTCTTGATCTGTGGCTGAAGTTCTAACAACTCCTTGTTGCCACCTTTCTGGCTCCTCATGATACTTCGTGCTCTGTACCTCTGATAGCTGTCCTTCTGCCTATAGTAACATCTGTGTCGGGTTGACATCTGCTTGTTCTTTGGACTTTAGCACAAATTTCACTCCCATATCAGGCACCTGGAGGCAGCCTTACTTATTAATTTTTCAATTTTCTATGCCTTTAATACTTCTAAAATTCATGTGTGAAGATATTAGTTCCCTGCTTAAAATACTTCATATGTCCCCATTATCTGTAATTGTAAAAATCTAATAACATGGCCTTGGAGGTAGTTCATGTCTCCTTATATTTTACTCATCTTTCTGACAAAAGATGCATATTGAGGTGCACACTTATGGGGTCCTGAAGTAAGCCAGCTAAATCTCTAATGCTCTTGCGAGTACACATGACTACTTAGTCTGTGTAATCCTGCATGTTTTTATAGCCACCTCATCTTCTTCAGTCAGATGATATTTATTTTAGTGCTTTTGTGACCCAGGTACAGAGATGACTTTCTCAGCATCCTGCTTCACCATAGGGACACTTTTGTCAACATAACTAAAGTAATTTGTTGAGTTTAGTCTTTGATGTTTCCAGTCTGGCAGATTCACAGAGGATGGGATTTCATTCTAACTTGACATACAGTCAACACCAGAGTATAGACTGAATGACAGAGTGATATCAAAAGTTTGGCATGAATATCAAAGCAGTCTTATAATTTTAATTATAGTCAAAATAAATTGAAATGGAAGATTTATTCTGTAAGTTTATGTTGCCTCCATGGTTAGGTAAAATCCTATTTGGTGCGCAGCAAGTTGGCACGTTTTGCGGTCCCACCTGACTGATAGCCTTTCTGTGTCTCCTGCATTTGAAGCTCACTGGCAATGAAGTAGAAGTGATGGTGCAGCCTGCAGACCAATCTGTGCTTCCAAACTGAGTGCTGCGCCAGGCTCCAACTTGGAATCTAGTCAGAGATTGTGTGCTGAAAGTAGCCCTTTTGTCCGCTTTCTCTCCCCCTTTCTGCACACAGTCCCATGTTACAGGTTCAAAAGACTGATGTGTTGTTTGTGTTCATGTTTCAGTGAACATAGTGATGCTTTCAAGAAACACAATTGTCAGAAACTTATATCTACCTACTTTTAAGTTCCGTCACTATATGTGGAAAGGAATATTTGTAGAAAGTTACTTTATCATTCTCAGTTTAGAAAACTTACATGGACACCTAGAACTGCAGTATAGACCTCTGGCATATGTGTTACAGTGTTTTTCTTTTAAGATAAAGGATGTGAGTACTTGAGCTGTTTTTTCTACACCAAAACCTCAGTATTCAGGTTGAATTGCAGTGTTGACGCTTTGTGATAAGTAAGTGGCTTTGGGTTGTGTTTGGACACTCATCTCTAAAAGGTTCTCCATCCCTGACCTAGGAGAGTGAGGCACAATGAAGTTCCGAAGGCATGTCTAGAAATGAAGTTTGCTAAGCACTGTCAAGTGCAGTAAAAGATTCTCATAGCTTAGCAAGAAACCGTAATTCTACCCTGTATGTACTGATGATGTTGATGAAGTTGGTGCTTTTGGATGACCTAACGCTGTAATTTCCTATCTGTTGACCTTACACGTGTCTTTAAAAAAAAAAAACTCATTTCTCCAAATTGCATAAAGATTAATAAGTTTTTCTTTCATCAGAAATGTCTATGATTGGAAAAATTTGATATGCTTATTAGTTTTCTTCCTTCTAATTTAGGCAACTTCCATAAGGAATGTGGCACTATGGCAGAGTCAAAATAACTTATTCTCCATGTCCAGGCAGATTTTGAAAATAAGAAGAGCTTTATGCATAAGTACACCTAAATGACAGGCATATAGTGCAATACAGTCTTCCCACGGGACCTTCTTATGGAGGAAATACTGCAAGCATCACAAATCTTAAACACCTCCAGAAACTGATAGCTCATTTTGGAAACCTAATTTTCTCTTCTTTCCTCAAAATGACATTGTTATCATTTGGGAGTACAAGAGGTGGTGACAACACTGACATGTGATGTAAAATCCTTTTTGTACTCACTTCAACTGTTAGATTCAAATAACAAATTAACTGTAATGCTAGAATACCTTTCTGAACCAAAAAGTAACAATAAAATTTTAAACTATTTTAAATACCATAACCAACTCTCTTTTTTTTTCTGGACATCTTCTTCAAAACCAGCTTTCCAAAGTGGAAATAAATATAAATCCTATAATCATCTCTTTATTATAAAATATTATGATTTAATTACAATAATTTCTAGTTACTAATTTTTCAATGCAGGGAAATTATCTTTAGTAAATAGTCAATATACTGTGATACACAGATAATACAATGCACTGAACATGTCAAAATAGAAGAAAGATGAAGATGAACCCTAATAATTTTAGAAATAGATTGCTTTTTAATTGAGTTTACTTCCATAGAGGCCTTGAGATCTCTGCATGTTGTAAACTTCATGTAAGAGAAAATTTAAATAGTTAAGTAATACTTCTATAAAGGAATTCTATAATGTAAAATTTGCCATGTAAAATTTAGAATAATAAAAATAATTTGAGGGTATGTTTCTAATCCCAGTAAGTTTATTAAAAAGACCAGTGTCATTTTAATGCCATCTATTTATTATAGTTACCCAATAAACATTAAAGAGAAATTATTTTAGATCTTGGGCATCCACAGAAATGTTTATTATCCCTTTATGTCTTTTATATGCATGAGGTTATTTCCCTAAGGAAGAAAATAAAAGATTCTGTATTTGGGGTAGTGGTCTTCTACTTTGTAAAAACTTGTGAAGAGGAAATCATGAGCAAAAAAGAATGAGTGCTCTAAGAATGAATTGTTTATTATCTTTGGTAGTGTAGTTTTTTCTCTTTTTTCATTAAAAAAATACTCATTACGTATCATTCTATAAAAATTAGTTTTAACTTTCTTGGGTGACCTGTGAATAATGTGGCCATTTTCACTTTGGCATTAAATCAGTAACTCTCAAAGTATGTGATATGTACAGAAATAATGTGACCTTCAAGGAATCCAAAGATAAGACATTATAGAAACATTAAATATGCTCTTCACAGTATTATTAGAACTGCCTGGATACAACAGGTATAAAATAAAAAGTTGGGGGGGTACTGATTTTACAAAAGCAAGAACATTTTCAAAAGTATCTAAAAAAGGAAGCACCAATGACGAAGCCAAATAATAACTCCTACATTTAAACTAGGGTATGACACCTTTGTAAATGTGTTTTTAGCACAACTCTATTGAATGTGGGGTAATAGATTGAGCCTTCTTTTGAATCCTTCTAAGTCATTTGGGACTAATTGCTAGCTAGAAAATATATCCATTGATCAACTCAACTGAAGGAAAATCCATTCCCACTATGGAAAACAGAATGCCCAGTGGGTGCTGAGTAGAAGGGCATGTCCTTTATTTGTGAAGTTCAGCATGATCTATTGTTGTGCATTCACTGTATCAGGCTTATCCTCTTGTGTTTAATTTTGCACTGTAAATAGTGCTGAAGTGGAATGAGTCCACCAAATTCCAAGCTATTGCACTTCTTTTGTTCCTGATGTTGATAAGGTGATAACAAGTTGATAAAATGACATTTCACATTATGGGTAGCCATAGATTATGTTCAGAATCTTATCAAATCACTGACCTAGAAAAAGGCAACTAAGTACACAGCAGGTGTAATTTAAAAATAAAGTGAATTTTATAATTTATTACATATGACATGTTCTGCTCTTTTTATGTTTTTAAATCAACGTTCAAAGCGTTAATGCATCATTTCAGTGAGGCAAGGCAATGAGATGATTGAAGAAATAATTGTGGAACGTCAATCCTACATCAGCATTCTTCTACCTGTGTTAGTGATGGAGAAACTTTTAGAGATTGAAGGCCCTGCAGTTAAACTTGAATGCTGAACTGCTGGTGCAAAGCTGGGTAACTTAGTTCACATGACTCCTGGGGAGTGTGTGGTATCGGTTCATCATCCCAATCTATAGGAGGCCGAAGACTGCTCTGCTAGAACACCTGCTTTTAGCAACTCTTAGCCTTTGGTGGGTTTAGTCAAAATGTCATTGTCTTGTCCAATCTTATTCAGGTATTGCTGTAAATATGTTTGCATATATTTATTTTATAGGTAGATATGTATATATGCTCACAGACTAACCCCTACATTCCAAGAATTAAAATGATACAAAGACAGATCAAATCTATTACAATAGCCAAAACACTTATTATGTTGGGTATTTCTCCAGCATTTTTTAGGAATACACAGCTCTTTCACATACATTCATGAATTGTATAAGAAGGCTTGGATCTTTGTATTCCATTTCATCTAACTGAAGTTCAGAGAGATCAAGATCCTAGACATTATTAGTTAGGGTTCAGTAGAGAAACAGAATCAATATAAAATACAAATATAATTAAACAATGGATTTATTGGGTAGGCTAACAGGGAGAAGGGGAGAGTCCCAGTGGGCATCCATGGAGTCAGAAGTGGAACAATCTGAAATGGCTGCCTTCTCGAGAGGTGGAGGATCCAGGAGCAACTGAAGGTTGAAGACCTGAAATTTACTGTAGTTATTGGTCTGACTGTTGGAGACCTGAGGAGTCTGTGCTGGAGGACTGAAAAATCTTCACTGAAGACTCACATCCAAAGGCAATGGCAAAGAGTGGAGGGCCTCCAAGAAAGGGCAAGGCGTCCTTCTCCTTGCTTTTTTTTTTTTTTTTTTATCTTTCCAAATGACAAGCCCATTGGTTGGTGGCACCTGCACCCAGACTGGTCCTTCCTTCCTGGTTTACAGCCTACATCTCAGTCATTCAAAGACCTACCCAGAGCTTCACTAACCTGCTAGTCAGTTCTTAGTGGTGGTTGACATACTACAATTTACCATTACATGGGTGCTTGAAAGCTGACCTTTCTGACTTTGAGTCCTTTGCTGTTTTTACTTCCCTGTTTTCTACACATAATAATTGAGAACACTATGTTTGAAATGGACACTATTTTGAAAGGTATTGGATCAAGCTCTGGAGACTGCATTAGTCAGCCAGAGTGTGGAACTTGATGTAGAGCCCAGTCTACAAATGCAGAGGATCTTCTGCATAAAGAAAGAGGCAGTAAGTATCAGAAACCGTTGTGAGTTCAGGCCAGTAGAATCACATCAATTTCATTGTTAGGAGCAAAAAGTTGTCATACTTTGCTTCCAGATTTTTTCTCAGTTATAGTCTATTTGTAAAATTGTTTCTCTTCCTCTTCTCTATCCATAAAGCTATGTGTTTTTATGAAATATATTTCCTACAATTGATGGATAAATCACATTTAAGCAAATTAAATTATTCTCTGAAAAAAGGAAGTTTCATAAATCAATATAAGAATTAGAAAAACTGTCACTTAACAGAATTCTATTTTTAATAGCTTTATTGAAGTATAGTTTACATGTCAGAAAGTTTATTAATAGCATGCAACTTACAAATTTTTGTCCAGTTCACAGAATCGTGCATCCATCCCTTTCATCCCTTTCATCAAGGTTCAGAAAACTTTCATCATCCCCAAAAAAGAAATCTTGGACACATACAAGGTCTCTTTTTCTTCCCTCCACTGTCACTTAACTCTCTAGATGTAGATAAATATACATGAATGTGACTATTGGAGCACTTCATTTAATATTATTTTGCAATATATGCTATTTTTCTGGTTTATTTAACTTATTATTTTTTGAGATTCTGATGTACTATCTAGAAGCCTAATAATTAATACTCTCCTTCATTATTCAAGTCCATTTTATTTATCCATTTTTCATTTGATGACATTTTAGATTTTTTTTAACCACTTCTTCTGCCATTCTGCAAATATTTTGGATTTATTTGGCTTTAAGTGCATATATATTTTTTCCCATTTTTCTTAGGTACAATAGAATACCACCGAGGAGTAGATCTATTCAGTGAATAAGGCAACTTTGTGTAGCTTTTAAGAAATTACAAATACTTTCAAGATTCTGTGCACCATTATAATTCTCCCTAGAAATGAATGAGTGTTCCAACTTCTTCATGTCCTTGGTTCCCTTTTCTGTTTATGGGGTTATGAGTACACATATACTGATACTGAGCACATTGTTTCTTTCTGTAAACAAGATATTACTAGATACAGTCATACCATTCGTTTATTCTTTTCATCTACAGAAGTTTCTAAAGTATAATAGCAGAGTTTCATTACAGATATGCTATGACTCATAAAATGTAAAACACTACATGACCAATGATAAAAACAATTTAATTATCTTATTTTAGCAAATAAAAAATGCACATCCTTAACCATATTTTACTACAAATGAATTTCCATACATCAGGTGCTTAGTGAGTATCAAATATGCATTTCATTACATACATAAGGGATCAAAATGATTTTGTTTGAATACATTTGTGAACCTGTGATTATTGTTGTTTATTTCCTCATTTATCCAACATGTTTATGAAATATTTATGTATTTAGTATAGTCATTAAGACTATGAGATAATGCACTGAGGCTGAATAAGGTCCCTAATCCAAACAGAGCATACATCTTATGGGAAGACTGTACCTTACAGGAAGTTATAAAGGTTTGGGGGGGGGGCGCGGGATGGAAGAAGCCTGGAGGAAGCTGTGTGTGTAGAAGAGTTAATGTAAGACATTCAGGCCAGTATTTCCCCAAGTATAAGAATATTTCTCAGTGTTTGAGAGAAAAATAACATTCATAAAATGTCCTTGGGTCTGAACAACGGATTTCCTTATCACTTGTCAATGTCTAATATGAATTGTGAATATCTGCCATGTTTTCTAAGTTATAAGACTATCGCATCTCTTATTTTGATGGTGCATGTTACAGGAGTGAGTGTTTGATGAAGTATTGTTCTGGAGGGGAAATAATAAAACGTGAAACTGTTGGTCAAAAGTTGAGTTGAAGATGAAAAGATTCATGAAAGTCTTGGAAACAAAATGAAATCATGTACTCAATACCTTTCAATCCCAAGTGCAGGCTGACCTTTTCAATCTGAAAATTTTCCCTCACGTAGCTGTTCAGCCTGTAAATTAGTTATGGTAATGGCTTATTCAAAGGATCTTTGAAGTTTAGTTTTTCTTTATTAAATGCCTATCTTTCATATGTGTCCTTTTAAAGCATGTTAAGATCATGAAGAAGAAAGTTCAAGGAAAGATAATATAATAGATTATTCTTCCTTGGGCTCAAACACTCTTGAAAGGATTATTTCTTACTGTTTTATTAAGTTGACTTAGATATTTTTCAAAGTGAAGTGTTTTAGTTCTCAAAGGCTATGAGAGTCTTCTGATCTTTTACTTCCTTCTGACGTTCCTTTCTTGAGCAGTGTATGGTTGCATAACATTCTTAGAAATATTATCATAATCTCTATACTAAAGTCCTATTATACTTTCTTTAAAAAAGACAAAAATAATAACTAAGGAGTTTCATTCAGTAGTACCAAATAGCTTGGACACAATAGTCAGCAAACAATCTCTGGAGCCTAACTCTAACTTTTGTCTGTACAGTCAGTTACAGTCCTGGGCTGTGAAAAATTCAAACTCAGTTACCTACACCACCAATGACTGATTGTCTTACCCTGTAACTCAGATTCTTCATATAATCAATATAGGTGACAAAATCTCAGCTGTATGATATGCTATGTCAAATGTTGGCATGCAGTAAATTTGTCAACACATAACATTGTTCTAACAAATATTAAAATGTCTATTGTTATAAAGAAGTGAGAAAGCTTAAGTTGTGATATGTACATGTACCAACTTCCCATGATTGCTATATTCATTAGGTATTAAAACATGGTCTAATAAAAAATAAATAAAAAGCTCAAAATGCAAAAAACAAGATGGCTTTAATATAATAATAATAGTGCTCTGAAGAAACATTTAATTGTTTTATTGTAAGAGCTACCACATCAACAGTTCAGTGAAATGCTATAATAAAAGAAAACAGAAGTCTCTTTTTTTCAATAGAGTGATAGTTTTTAATCATTCTCCATTTACTTTTTTGGTTAGAGAGGAATTTTCATCCAAGGGTTGTAGCAATAGAAGAATACAGTACTTGACTCTGGATTGTTGAAATCAATTGTTCACAGTTCACATATAAGTATATGTCATGGGGAAAAATACAGCCTGGACAGAAAGGAAGCACTCCCTGCACACAGTCATACCTGGGTCACTCTTGAGAAATAGAAGGAATAAACTGGGCTTGTGGAAATCAAGATTTATAGAATTAAGTGTGTAGATAGCACCGGGTACTCGTAGAGCAGTCATCAGTTTGCTTAAATAGCTCCATAGTGATAAACAGGAGCTGTGCCTATTTTATTTGATAAAGAGTGTGGTTTGGAGAGTTGATATTATTTGCAAGAACTGAAGAGAAGGGCAACTGTTACTGTGCAGAAATGAGTCTTAGGTGGGAAAAACTAGAAGGGCCTCCTTAGACTTTTTTGGTTCATGCAAGTTAAAAGAATTAAAACTGCTAGAGAAATTCCCTGGGAATAAAACAAAAATGTAAACCTGATCTAATCATAAAGAAACAGAAAAACCCACAACAACGGATTATTTGCAGGACACCTGATCTAGACTTTTTAAATTATAAAATTCAAGAAGGATGGGAAAGACCACAATGGCAGAATTTCAAATCTGATGTCTCAACTTTGCTTGCATCATGGATTTAAAAATACAGACATGAGAAAAATTTATATGACTATTGCAAAATTAGAAAATAAAATGTTAAATAATGCTATTAATTTGCTTGTCTCAAGAGTGATAATGTTGTCATTATATATTCTTGGGGAACAACTACTGAGATATAATTATGCAGTCTACATTAGATCCTTAGGCAAAACAGTCATGCGTACATGATGTTCAAAGATGCAGGGAGCAGATAGAGAAAGATGTTCTTTGTTAGTGAACCCAGATGAGGAGCATTAGTATTCATAGTACTATTCTTTCAACTCTTCTTCTAGTCTGAAATTGTTTAAATGAATAAAAAGTAATAATTAACTTAAAACTTAGCTAAATATAAGAACATATCAATTATTGTTGAAAATAGTACAAAGAGGGAGACAGAACTGTTTACATTCTATACCATAATAAAATTGCAGAAGTCACAAAAGATGTAATTTTAAAATATTGTGAGGGAAAAAGGCTACAACATGAATGATATAAGCAGACTTCTCACCAGCATTTGTGAGAAAATCAAATGCAGTAGCTTCAGAGAATGAAGATAGCTTAAAATTCTATGCCCAAGAAATATCTCTACTATGAGTCAGGGTAAAGAATTGTTTTAAAAATATGAACTGAGTTAAACTAAAGGGAAATATTAATGCTAAAATGACATAAAGGAAATGGTCCAGCATGGAAAGGCAAATGTAAAAAGCTAAATGACAAGCAATCATATTGATAAATATGTGGTTAAATCTAAGTAAGTGGTGATAGTGTAAAAGAATACAAATATAAAACTCGTGGAACAAAAATTAAATTTTACAAAACTAGTCACAAAATAGGAAGATTAAAACACGATAGTCAAGGGCTGGAGATTTAGCTCAGTGGTTCTGGCGCCTGCCTAGCAAGGTCCCTGGTTCAATCCCCAGTAACCACATACAACAATATTGGGCATGATGGCTCACAGCCACTG
>PVIC010035586.1:0-18976 GCA_004025085.1 Thryonomys swinderianus | reverse complement strand
AGGCTGGCCCTGAGCTCACTATGGTGCCCAGGCAAGCCGCCGCGAACTCAGCAATCCTCCTGTCTCTGCCTCCCGAGTGCTGGGATGACAGGCGTGAACCACCACGTCCGGCATTGTGGTATGCGGTGTTGATTGTTGGTGGGCGTGTCTCCACGCCCAGCATTCTATGTGGTTACCGGGGATCGAACTCAGGACCTTGCGCTTGCGAGGCAGGCGCCGGAACCACTGAGCTAACCCTCCGGCCCAGCCTTTTTTTCTTTTTACTTGGAGGTGTCAGGTATTTTGTCCCAGAGGTGAAAACAGTGACTAAAACATGGCTCTTTGCTTTTCTGCTGCATGTCAGGATAAATCACCAAGCCCCGCCCCGTTTCCTGCCCTGTGCCGCAGTGAGACAGCCCAGCTCACGCTGGGCACCAGTAAGCGGACAGTAAAAACACACTGCAGGTCTCACGTGCAGGCCGCGTACAAAACCAGCTATCAGAGTGTCCACATGAAAACGCCGTATCTGGTGATCAACCCCACGCCCGCCGTCCAAGCGTGGTGCAGCCCGGAAACATCTCAGCTGCGCACGTCTGCACTTCCTCATGCCCGGGGCTGCAGCTGGACACGCGTCCTCACAAGAATGCCGGTGCCCTTCACTCTGGCCGCTGTGCCTGCCAGCTGGTCGCTGCAGTGGAGACGAGGTTGCTTTAAACCACCTGGTTTCCCTGAGTGACTTTCAAAGCCTCGAGCTCTGTGTTTCTTCGGGCCAGTGCGGAAGCACTTGCGCTGTGTTCAAGGTGGTCCCGTGCTTCTGGTGGGCCTTGAAGTATCTTCCACTGTAGAGTGCGTCTTCACGGTCTCTCTTGCTTCTCAGGGCTGGGAAACTTGGCAACAAGGACAAAGCCTCAAACTTGAAAAGTTAAGAAAAGCACGATGCGTTTTATGCTGAACCCAGTATCTGGCAGAGGCAAGCGCGCTATCTGTGGGGATGAACACTGGCGGGCGTAGTGTCTGTGGACAGGAAATGGGGACCGTTCAGTGCTTTCTGCCCGCAGCAGGAGCGCTAAGGGCCAGCCCCACGGCGAGCGGAGTGGCGGCAGGCGTGCCCGCAGGGGCGGTCCTTCCGCTTGGCGTGGGTTCGCCGGCGACGACTCTGAAGAGCCTTCGTGCGAGGAGCCGGACCGCCCTGGGGGTGTGAGCAGGCCTGGCTCCTCCGTTGGGCGGCGGACGTCTGTGTAGGGTGACCTGTGGCTTTGCTGTCTGACGGGGACCTCGTCAGCTCTGATGAGTCTTCTCAGTCATGGGAAAGTGAGCCTCAGTGGGGACGGGTGACGTACTGTGCTGCGTTTCCTGTGGGAACCCCACCGGACAGCGGGGAAACTTACCAGGTTGCTCAACATGACCGCACAGAAGCTTTTCTTCCGAAGCAGAGCCTGACTGTCACGTGGGTATCGAGGTAGGCAGGCCAGGCGATGAACCCTGGTGTCTTTGCCACCTGCTCTCGAAGGAGGACAGCCATGGAGAAAGTCCTCACCCACGAGGTCGGAGGTGGCCGAGGCATCTCAGAGAGCAGGCTCCTGAGGTCACCTGACTCTGTCCCCCATGTGGACGTGAGCCGGTTCTGCCCACCTTGTAACTGGGGAAACAGCCCAGATCCCGACAGGCGAGCCAGCCGTGCACATCCACACAGATATTTCACTGTCACCGTGAGTCAAAAGCTCTCAGCTGATACTAGCTTTGGGTATTGCTAGTGGGGTAGATTTTGAGTCTTCATATATTGTTTTTCCCTCATACAATTTTAATTTTATAATTCCCTTTTTGGATTAATTTTCAAAACTCTTTTAGCTGTATATTCTGTGCTTCTGTGAATAGCACAGTAAAATAAAGGAACATTGGTTCCATAAAAATGTTAATTATGTTCTCCTTTGGGGCATGTGTATCATCAGTGAGCAATTAAATATTAGATACAGAATTTCAGTTTTTTGACAAAACGATGAAGATGATGACCGCAACCATAATGACAGTATTAATACCGATGATCGTAGTGTTCTCCTGCAGAATGCCAGACAGTGAACTGAAGAAATGTGTGGGCATTATCCCAGCCTTCTCAAGAGGGCTAAAATGTAGATACTTAATAGTTTCTAGTGTGGAAATGATTCACACGTGGGAAAGCTGAGCATCTTCCCTTGAGACGCCTGACTCTGAACTGCACTCGGCGCCTGCGTGTTGGCTCAGGGTCGCGCTAGCCTCAGCGAGGGCCCGAGACCCGCCCGTGCGCCGGTCTCAGCCTTGTTCGTGGTCTCCGGTCACGTTCCTGGTTCACTGGTGTGGGAAAAGCACGCAGCCTGAACGGCAGCGGATAGGTTATGTTCATTTCCGAGCAGTGGAAAACCTGTGCCTTCCGTTGGAGTTTCTCCGTGACCATTTGCTGTGGGAAGAGGGCGCCACCGTGGGCACAGACTCTAGGGAGCCCTCAGGACATCCGCACAGCCAGCGGCCGGCAGCCCTGTGCTGGCGAAGCAGATCTTCCACGGCCACTGGCCTCGCGCCTGGTCCCCGGGGACAGGCTGCCGTGGCTTCGTCCGCGTCAGTCACCCGTCTCAGCTGCTCTCCGGGCCGGACTCTGAGCCAGTGTCTACCGTCTGAGGAGGCCACGCTGGGGAGTCTGCTGCAAAGAGAGAAAGAACCAGTCCAGTCCCCTTTTGGGCAGTCTTGCCCTGTCCTGCCATCACAAAACCACATGCCGACCTTTTCTTTCCTTAGCTGTGCTTGCTGAGGGGCTGCAGACAGCATTTCTGGACCACTTTGTTTTGTGCCGTATCCTGAGCATACGGAGAGGCAGTATTCGTGAAGTGACAAATGGACACTCTGTTCCATAAAGTGTGCTCAACAATCGTGCTGTGTCCCCTACCTGTCTCACCATCAAAAAATACATCAAAATATCCTCCGTAGGGTCCTTTCCTTGTCTTGGAGTCTGAGCGACCCTTCTCCGGGGAAAATGCCAGTTCTGCCGCATATCTTACCAACGCTTACCTTGCTGTGCGGTGCCTTCGGAGGGCAGGAGCAGGGAGAATGGGCGGAACTGGGGCAAGCGTGCCTAGTGAGCTCAGCTGTGCGTTCCGCTTCCGGCACGTCGCTGGTGACTCCACAGAGCATGGTCTCTTCCGTTGTACTTTCCTGTCTCTTCAATTTCCATTTTGTCAAACATGTTGTCTCAGTCAGCTTCAAGTTATCTTACAGAAAAAGCAAACTCCTTTTATAGTTCCCTAAAAATTGTGCCTATTTCTTCTTTATTTGTGCTTTAAATTTTGCTTAATAACTTCCTGATGATGATCTTGGAGAAGGATGAAGTCCAGAAGGGCTGTAATTGCTGGTCTTGTCCTCGGGGTTAAGAGTTGAAGGAGCCTTGGACTAAATTCTTGGATGATTACAAAGCTCGTTTTCTAGGCCTCACATTGGCCACCACAGTAGAATTTGTTAAAAAACTCAAGGCCCGGGGCACCTACCCAAGGCTTTGATGTAGAATAATTGGTAATCTAATGAGGTTTTTATACTTAGGGCATTATGTCACCCAACAAATTTCTCTATGGAAGCAGCTAGAGAAGAGGTGGATGTGACAGTACAGTTCAGTTTATATTTGTATTTGGGGAGGAACCGTATAACAGTTTGTGTTTCCCTGCTCAATACCGGCTATTCTTTGTCATCTTTTCTTTGTAGCCACAAGTTTTGGTAATTTTTGCATCATTCCTTACTTTTGTTAATATTTAGCTCATCTGTTTTAAATAGTTTGCAGACTGTATGTCCTTGAAAATGGCTTCGGTCAAGATTTTGTGTTTGTGGTCAGTTGCTCTCTTTCTGAATTTCTTTCACAGTCACTCTGTCTCTTCCTTGTCTTTTTTTTTTTTTTTTTTTTTTTTTACTATGTATACTAGAACATCTTACTTGAAAATTCGAAAATTCTATTCCAAACTGCTTTAGAAGTAAAAAGACCTTAGAGGCTGGCATAAATAGAGTTCAGGGAGATAGAGATGGGGGTGGGTGGAGGAGAATGACAGTGTCAGGTACGGTCTCTCTAGACATCCGTGTGCTCACCTCTGAGACGTGCTTGGTGTGACCCCCTTCTGTGCCCTGGCTTTGCTATTACTGGTCTTCGTAGGTGGCAGACATGGCTAGTATCGCTTAAGTTCCCTCTTCAGCAAATCCTACGTGGAAATCCTGGACGCCAAGCTCAAATGAGTAGGTTTGAACACTCTAGGTCACGCGCCTAGAAAAAAGCTATTGGTTGAATGTGATGTTCACCTTCTCATTCGTCTCTGGTGACAGAAGTTCAGCTGGGCATGTGCTTTGTGCCTCCTTCTCTTACTGCTGGCCTAGCCAGGTGACTACATTCCAGCTCTAAGGTGTGTGTGTGTGACTGTGAAGGAAAGGAGAGGAAACGTGGGCGCTCTCCTCCTTATAAAGGGCCGCACTCTCGGTCTGGTACAGCAGGACAGAAGGAGCGGCGGCCCCGGCACGCCAGAGAGCACCCCTCGCACCTGGGGGCTTTTCTTGGTGGAGAAACACACTTGGATCTTGGAGAAGCTGTTGGTCTGGCCCAGTTTCTGTCCCATTCGTGACTCAGGCTGGGCCTCTCTCAGTACCTCCCGAGGCCGGAATGTGACCCTGGGACGTGCAGATGCCACAGCTCAGGCCGCGGCCTCCAGTGCTGGGCTGGGCGGAGCCAGCTGCCCAGGGCTGCGTGGATCTCTAGGTGAAAGCAGGTGTCTGGGGAGAAGGAGGGAGGAAGTGCGGGCCGCACCGCCGTCCACCCAGGAGTTGCTTTCCCTTTCTCCTTTGTTCAGTTTTAATACCCGGAATCAACTCTGCCTGTAGCTTGTGCATTGTTGTTGGCTTTCAGTAGCCTCAGTGGACAAAGGGCAGCAACAGAAGCTCAGAGGTAGCTGCAGGGCCCTGGAGAGCGGTGCCGCCTACGCGAGGTCTGGCAGCCTCACGAAGACAGTGCCCCCTTCGGAAGAACGGCAGGTTGAGTCCAGGCCTTTCTTTAATGTGAAGTTGGTGTGAGCAGGAGCCAGGGCTTTTTCCCAAAAAGCAGTTCTCCGCACGTGCTTGTCACTTAAATGTTGCTAATCACTGCGACACTAAATTAAGCAGGCTATTCGGAGTGAATCCTGAGAACGTCATTAGCCAAAAAAGGCAAAAATACACTGTAAAAATACGGACAGGATGCTTACTGAAATAAAATGATAGAGCAAAGCATCTCTGTTCAAGTCACCTGATACTTAACGGCAGACGCCCCAAAGATGATTCTATCAAGGAGAGAAAAAAGAGCCTTGCAGGGGGAAGTTGCTCTGATAGTTCTGGTGTTTACATTTACATATGAACTTCAGCTGTGCGCATTGTTTAAACTAAATGTTTAATAATATATCCTCTTAGGCTACCTCGCAAATCAGTCAGAATATCTCTTTCCATTGTTGTGTGCACAGTGTGCTTCCAGTACCTGTCTAAATGAGTTTTACTGCTGCTGCCGGCAGCAGCGAGGTCTGCTGGGATCTTCTCCTAGTACAGGAGAGGAGGCTTCCCAGCTGGGGCTCCATTTGCAGACGGCAGGAGCTTGTGGTGATGAGTCCTGGGGCTGGTCCGTCCTTGGCCTCACTTGGAGTGCTGGTGGAGGACGGAGGCCGGTGGAGGACGGAGGCCGGTGGAGGATGGAGGCTGGAGCCCGACCAGCCTGGGGCTGGGGCGTTCACTGCTGGAGAACCCGATCTTCTGGGAGAGAGTGGGACGGATGGAAGGGGCAGGTCATGGATTTCCTCAGCGTGGGAAGCTCAAGAAGAGGTAAAGTACCATGAACACGAGACACGGATCCTCAGTCTGTAACCCAACGAGTTAGTATGAGCGTCGCCTCTGTATCTAAGCAAGCGAAAACCCTTGGCTTTGGGCAGTGTTTTATGTGAACGTGTCCCCGCCTGCCGGTGGCCCCAGCCCAGAGTGACTTCATGCTGCAGTGGGGGACCCAGCGCGGTCTCCTCTGCGAGCGGTGGCTGCGGAGCTGGGGCACAGGCGCTCCTTTCCTGGGAAATGGCCCTCTCTGCATTCTTTGCTCTTCAGTCACTGGAGATGTTCAACACGTGGATTCCTGGCTGCCCTCAGTCTGGGCGAAGAGGACACCCCGGTACGGACCTGGGGAGGAGGTCCACAGAAGGGCTCCCCGTGGGTTAGCAGGCCCGAGCATCTGCGTGGAGGCAGCAGGGACTTGCAGTGGGTCGTGAAGACCATGCCTGCCGTGGCTTCTCCAGTGACCAGACCAGCGACCTGTGCCCTGGCCGTCCGTGCCATGATGGCTGCTCCGTGCTCCCGTGTGAGCCTGGCTCCCAGTCCATAGCTTGAAGAAGTTACTCTTCCTCAGCGGTTGAGGGAGCAGCAGTGTCAGGGGCTCAGGTCTGTGCCTCAGAGCCCAGAATAAGGACAGTTAGGGCGACAGCTGAGTTACTGAGCGTGCGCGGGACGTCCATCTCGTCCTCACGAGGGCTCGCTACACGGGGCGGCGTTTCTACCTCTGTCGCTTGAAGGCGGCGCTTCGTACCCAGAGGAATGAAGGAGCCTGGCCGAGTCCCATCCTGTACGGCAGTGGAGTGGAAGAGCTGCCCGGGTGCCAGGCCTCTGACGCCAAAGCCCGGTGCCCAGCAGCTGCCTCTGCTCACACGGCCGTGTCTCCCCTGGGACGAAGGATCCCCAGAACCCAGAACCCAGGCTCCTCCTCCGCTGCCCTGCCGACCACGTGTCCGCTGCGGCGATCCGTGCGCGTCTTCGGGGCGGCCGGAGGCTGTTCGCAGTCGGCCTTCCCGCCCTACAAATAAAAAAATACATCAACCTTAATTTTGTAATTAATTAATATACTCGCCCGCTGAGCCTCACTGTTCTGAGTGTGACTTCGCCGCGTCCACAGCTGCGCCCTCGGGCGAACTGCTTCTCGTCCCGCTGTCCCGCTGTGAAACCCTACGCATCTCAAGGACACGCTGGTGCCTCACACCCCTCCCTGCCCTCCCGCAGGCTGCGCCGGCGAGGCAGGCGCGGAGGGAGGTGCTCATGGAGCTGTTCGGCGGGAACGGGGGAGCGTCGGTCCGCTCAGGTCTTGCAGCCCGTGTCCCTGACCTGCCCCCCGCCGGTCCCCGAGAGCCTCCGAGTCGCCGTCTGACGTGAGTGCTGCCTGCTCTTTCTCATTTGTCTTTCCAGTGCTTAGTATTAAGCGGGTTTCCTTCTGGAGGATTGTCGTCCCTCGGCTGTGGGCTCTGTGTGCCAGCCCTGCTGCATGACCCGGAGGTGGGGCGGGGCAGATTCTCCGCCTGCTCGGAGAGGAGCTTGGGCTGGATCCCCGAAGCGGCCCGGCAGCCGGTGTGCTCTCCTGGGACGTAGATCCCGAACTGCTCTGCAGGCAAGAAGCCTGGAGGACACTGCACGGCAGGTGGTGGCAGGGGTCGTGTGGCTCCTGTTCTGGCCAGACTCTGCAGGCAGAGTCTGCTGCCAGCAAGCACCGCCAGTCTTGCCGTCCGTGCCCAGCTCCCTCCTGGGCATCGGCCCTGAACCAGTACACCCTCTGTGCTTCAAGAGGAGCAGTTGTTTGTCTTGATTGCAACTGGGAACTCTGACTGACATGCGTGGAAGGAACATGGCTTCCTGCATGTTACAGGCGGAGCGCTCTAATGCCAGACTCATCCTGGGCCAGGAGCCTGGTGAGATGAGCCCAGCCGTAGGACTTCCGAAGTTCCCCAGCGTCCTCTCAGCTTCTTCTCATACAGCGCAGAGCAGGGAAGGGCCGCCGTGTCAGGAGGAGAGTGGCGAAGCCAGGAAGAGCACGAGTGCCACATCACGCCACCACGAGCTGTGGTCTGCGTGGCTCGTCCTGCAGTGTTGCCGATCGATGATACTGAAACTCGTGAATTCATTCCGGGAGAAGCTATTAAATGCCCACTCTGTGCGTGGTACTAGCTTTTAATTAGCATTTTTATAAGGAATCCATCACTGGCTGCCCATCTGTCATCCCCGCCTATCTCTGCAGAACGCAGTGCTCGGCTGTCAGGGCCCGTGGGAGGAAGGTGTCTGTGGATTCCCGGGGAATTTGCCAAGAGCCGTTTTCCATCCTGGGGAAACGCTGCTGAAGCAGGAAGCCAGGACGTCGCTTTTCTTTGCTGCCCTTCCTCTCCCCGAGAGAGCTTTTCTCTCGTGGAAGTGGTGTTCGTGGTGCCAGGCGGGGCTCTGGTGGTCTCTGAAGGTGTGTGTCTCGGAGGGGGAGGGTCGTGTGCAGCCCCGTGAGGCCGAGCGGGGCGGAGCTCAGCAGAACTCGGCACGGGCCACGATCGATTCAGCGTCAACAGCCTCCGCTGCTTGCGGCGAAAATAGGAGAAACTGTAACAGTGTCATGAACGTGCTGACAATAAGAGCCATGCTCTGGAGCAAAACACTACCACAAGTAAATACAAGTAATGCATAGGCAGACAGACAGACAGACAGATAGATGATAGATAGACAGACAGACAGACATGGTTAGTTTAACAGTCAATAATTGTGAGGGGAAGAAGAGCTTTCAGTTAGTGAGGATGCCACATGTGCCCTAAAACACGGTTTCTCTGATCCGCATCCACCACCCTCCTGAGCTTTGGAGGACGGTCACGAGGAGACCCGGGCGAGCCGGGTTGTCTGAAGCAGACGAGGAGCGTCTGCTTTCTGAAAAGCCTGGGTCAGTGATGGTCGCCTCTGGCATGTGGGCTGTCTGTCTCCGGCAAGCTCTAACGGGCTCGCCATCTCTAGCCTCCATGGAGTCTTCTTCCCTGTGCCAGTTTTTCTGGGAGGTTTATTTGTCTGCTTTAAGGTAATAGTGAAATTGAGCTATCTCCTAGAGTTATTATTTATTAATATCCAGCTATTTCCCTTGGATTTTGGGTGAGGCCGAGACGAAGAGTCACGCTGTGTCTGTGTGATCCCTCCGTGTCCCTGCGTGTGGCAGCCCAGCATTCGTGGATCGCCCCCTGCCCGGGAGTGCGTACAGCTGCTCGGGGCAGGGCCCCCTTGGCCTTTCCTCCATGCAGCTGACATTTATGGAGGTGTGCTGGGCTGTGGGGGATTATCACCTGTGAGCAAGCCTCACACCACAGCGTGGTTGACACAGGGGTTCCCGGCAGGTGACAGCAGAGGGGACTTGGAGGCCATCAGGTTTAGCCTCTCCACTTTCCCCAAAACTACCAGCTGTGTAACCTGAGTGAGTACGAGGACTTAGGTCAAGTTCGTCGCATGACCCCTCTTCCGGAAGCTCGACGTCCTTCCCTTGCTACATTTCTCTCTTCCTTTTAAATCAGAAACACTGGAAGACGGTTTTATTTAACCACCAGATTAACAGTGGCTGGCAGTGTCTATGAAGGAACATCTTTGTGTTCCCTTTTTTGTGGATTATCTTGTGTATTCAAATAGATTGTTTTCTAGAGTAACGTGGGGTACAGAAAAGGAGAAGCAAGGGTCATTTTCTAGAAGGCATCTCCTGTGAGAGCAAACAGAACGCTCAAGAAGCCCGTAAAGTACAAGAGATTGAGCTTCCGCAGGACTCTCTGGGCTTGCTGACCTTGATATTCCTGCTGTAGTTGTTATGGCAACTGGAAAGTGAAACTGTGGTTGCTAAGGGACACTGAACAGAGGCAGCCTCCATTACTTAGTGCTCACTCTGCTCTGGATCTCAGAAATTTATCTAAACCGAGGATGAGTCGGCAAAACGCGTTTTACTGGTTGAACTCACCTCACGCTGTATTGAGTAGTATTGGTTTCTGAGCGGTTTGAAATGGTCATGACAACTGTTCCTTAAAATTCTCGAATGACGTAAATGTGACACACGTGGGTCTTCCGAATGGAAGGATTACTCCTGTCACTGTTGTCATCGCCTCTTTGGAGCCCTCCTCCCCCAGGTACCAAGACACCATTTCCTTCACAACCAGATGCCTTTCAAAGTAGGTAATATGTTCATGGCCGCCAGAAAGGTCAACAGAACTGGTGACAGAAGCTCAGGCTGCGCCTGAACATGACTAACGAGCCATGATGTGCATGTTTCCTGGTCCCAAACTCGGGGACCGTGGGGGGCGCCGGTGCCCGCTCTCAGCCGTGATGCCCGTCCCTCCTCACATTGGTCACAGTCCTTTTTGTGTGCAGGATGCTTTGTTCACAGCAGTGCCCGGGACGTGGGCGCGGATGGCCTGGGGCAGACTCCGCCGGCTCTGTATTCCAGGCCCGTGGTTCCTGGCCCTGGCAGTTGGGCACCTGTGCCTCTGGGACGCACTGGTACATTTTTACTAAGGCCTGTTTATCAACTGTTGGGAGTCACAGCGAGGTGCAAG
The DNA here is from genome assembly GCA_004025085.1 of Thryonomys swinderianus. Lineage (NCBI taxonomy): Eukaryota > Metazoa > Chordata > Mammalia > Rodentia > Thryonomyidae > Thryonomys > Thryonomys swinderianus. The sequence continues at coordinate 8,621 of PVIC010035586.1, read as the reverse complement.
CACCGGGTGTGAGTCCTGGATGAGTATTTCTGCTGCCTACTGAGCTGTGCCTGGAGTCCTTCCTGTCCTGTGACCCTTCCCCCCGCACCCCCCCTTCCTGTTCCTGTCCTCACGTGTCTATCCAGCATGTCTTAGATCCCTGGAAATCTGTCAGGAGCGGGGGCTGGGGCAGTAGACAGAGACACGGCTGGAGCCGGCGCACAGTGGGCCTGTGGACCTGTGAGTGGCTGTGACAGGTACACTGAGTGTGGTGATGGGGCTGTGACCGGTGGGCTGTGTGGAGTAGCCTCTGCTGTCTGGGGTGGCACCTTAGCTACAGAGGTTTCTTCTCCTACTCTGCTTAGTCACAGTACATGTGCACATGGATGCTCTGTTCTGCCAGGAGCCTGAAGAGAACTTTATTACCCAGTTTTAGTGTCCAGGACAGGTTCTAGAGAACGAGAGGTCAAGATAGAGGTAGACATACAAATGATTTTGGGGACTGTTATCTGTTATGGCTTGTGTCTAGATGTCCCTCCAAAATCTTATGGCCTCCTACGTGGGGCTTTTGGAGTTGGCTGTGTCTAGACTGTGTGACACTGGGGTTAAGGTGTATGGCAGTAAATAGTCTACTGATTGGCACAGTGTTCTTGTAGGTGTGGATAGTGGGAAGGCCCCTTGGCCCTGGCTTGGGTATGATAAAAGGAAGAGGGAGGCTGCAGCTTGTTGTTTGCGGCCTTCTGCCTGCCCTGCCATGGACTGTTTCTCCTCTGCCATGTTACTCTGCCTTGGAGCCAGCTGACTATGGACCAAAAGCCTACAAAGTGTGAGCTGAAATAAATCTCTTCTCCTTTAACTTGTGCGTATCCAGTATTTTGTCCAGCAACAGAAAAGTAACTATGACAATGTCTGTGACTAGTAAATAGGAAGTAACAGGAGTAAGCAGGAAAATTATCCTGTCGTCCTGTAGATGTAGCACCTATTGGGAGAGGGAGGGACGGGAAAGGCCTCACCCTTGAGGCCTGTCAGCCTGGAAGGAGCCCTGGTGGGGACAGCATCCTGGCACCATGATGCTCTTCACTGGATGGCAGGTGGCTGGGAACTGGGCAGGTTTTCCTGAAGAAGGACGCAGATTCCAAAGCTTTTTGCAGCTGGAGATTGGTATCTGCATGTGTTCCTTGCACAACAGCTAGTTTTGTCTCTGTCTGTCTCTACCTTCCTCAGATACGGGAAGGAATGAGCCCAAGGAAAGTGGGGAGGTGGGGCATGAATAAGACAAGGAGCCTGACTTCGAGAGTGACATTCCGGGGTTTACGAATGGCTCCACCATGCTGGGCTGCTTCTGGCAGAATGTGGCCTCATAGAAAAGTGCAGGGTCACGCAGTGCACACGTACCATTTTCTTTGGCTGCTCGTGTCCAAGTCCTGACCTTGTAGCACTTTGGGGAAACTGAGGGAGGCTGTCTTAGATGACTGAAAGCAGATGCTGGTGTGGGGGCGGCTGCCTGGGGAGATGGAGGAGCAGCGTCCGTCAGAGAGTGGGGAGACAGGAATGGCTGGGAGTGGGGAGCACTGTGATGTGACCTGCGTGGGGACCCCTCGACCCCCGGGAAGCTGGGCCGGCTCTGCCGTGCTGTGTGGGCCTGAGGCGCAGAGCAGTCCCCGTGTCCCCGTGCTGGCGGGGGGCACAGGCGGTCCCGCCTGGGATGAGGCAGCGGCTCCGGTGGAGGCCGGCTCTGGAAGGGACGCTCTCTGGGCTGCAGCAAGGGCCCGGCCAAGGAGAGGGCTCCGCCGTGCGCCGCGCCCCGGCAGGGCGTGTGTGAGCTGAGCGGGACGCGAGCTGCCGCCTCCGGTGCCGCCTCCGGTGCCGCCTCCGGTGCCCCTTGCCCGGCGTTTCTGCCCTGTGTGCGGCACGCCCTGATGGGGTTCACGAGCAGCCTGGCGCAGCAGGGAGGAGCGGGCCGTCTCTTGCGATTGGGGCGGCAACGGCGGCTAGCCCGGGGTCCCTGCAGCGTCTTATTTAGTGACCCTGCTTGTTTCGGGTTTGCTGATCCTTGTCCTGGAATCTGGTTGATTCTGTGAATTTCTGTTTTTCTCCAGTAAGTTCGACTTTATCTCACGCTCTGAGAGTTGGTTTTGATCTCTTTGAACTAGAAATTCTAGCTGATAAAAAGAATAAATGGTAAAAGACAAAGAGGAAAGCAGGAGAGTTGAATAATCAGACACCGCTTTTTGTCTATACATTTATAAACACGAAGATGAAACTTTTTATTTTTTCTCCATACCAGGGATTGAACTCAGGCCCTTGTGCTTCCAAGGTAGCAATACTACCACTTGAACTAAATCCCTGGCCCAAGATGAATCTTTTTAATAGGCTAGGACACAAGCAACAGCAATTTTTTTCATAGTAATGTAAGACAATTTATTTCATTCTAAATCAAAACACATTCACAGCAGTGAGAATTTTTGCCTGGCCAGTTGGTGCTGCTGCTGTACCGACTGCCATTTTCTGAATGTGGTCAGGACCTGGCCTTAGTCCACAGGGTGGCAGAGGGTGGAGGCGGAGAAAACGCAGAGAAAGGTGAGCAGCCTCCGTGGAGGATGAGGAGCCTGCAGCTGGGGGGAGGGCGGGACTCAGGAGAGTGGGCCAGCCCGCTTGGCCCCCCCGTGCTCCAGAGGCTGACGGAGGGCGATGGGGATCCGTAAAGTTCACAGTCGTGGCGTAAAGCCAACCTGGCTCGGCTAGCACGTTCCTGGGACGCTTTGCTGGTGGGACTCCCCTGGGATCCCTTTCATTAAATATTCCAAGTGATTTGTCTTCCTACCCACTGTTCCTTTCATCTTTCTTCTGGGCTCAACTAGCTGAAGTTGACCCCCTCCCCCAGCTGGGGCCACTGTACCAGGGAGCAGCATCCGGGCAAAGACGAGCTAGGGCGTCCTGTGACTTTGCACCTGCTAGCTGATGAGAATGGGCACTCCTGAGGGGCCCATGCGTATTTAAAGTCCGCCAGGCACACTACAGAGCTGGTGGCTTATTCTTGCCAGCCAGTTGTGGCAAAGCAACCACCTATTCAATACCTTGTAAGTTTTAAAACACTAACTCTGGTATTAGGTACAAAGGAAAAGGGGTGGGGCTTTCTGTTACTGGCTCCTGCTGGGGTGAGCCGGGAATGGCGCAGACTGGCAGTGAGAAGAGGCCCAGCAGAAGGCCACCCCGACCACGGGGTCTTCAGGAGGGAGCTGGGGTTCCGCGGGGAAGCCTGGCAGCTCCCCAAAGGGCCATCCACGAAGTGCACTATCTGCCCAGCACTACGCTCTTGCACTTAAGATGGAGCTTATGAAATTAACAAAAAAACATCAAGGGCTTGGGAAGAGTAACTTCCTTTGAACTCCACAGGAAGGAATACCGTCTTGAGTTGAATAGATTTCTTCGGCAGAGGGTGTTTTCGTTATATATACTTCTTGTGCATTGTGTTCCCAAACATATTTGCCAAAACAAATGTTCCTGGACAAGATGGATCCAGCTAATTGGATTAAGTTATTCAGCTGAGAAAAGTTACAAGCCACAACTGAACATCCTAATTAACTTACAGGGACAAGACTAGTGAAGTCAGATTCCGAAGCACAGAGTCGCTCAGACCTTGGGAGCAGTGCCGCGGACAGGCGGGACACCCAGAGCGAGAGGCCGCAGGGGTGTGGGCAGAGACGGACGCGCCCGAGCCTGGAAGCAGGACTGGCCCCAGGAAGGTAGGGTACGGTTTACACGTCAGCGATGGCGTGTTTCAGGTGTCGGCGTCTTGGATGACTTGGTTCAGGGATCGTGCGTCGGTAAAGAGGCCTGCGGTGTGCGAGCCGAAGTCCCCAACCAGTCTGCCTATGTACACACGGAGGGCTCTCCGGACTGGCTCATCGGAACTCTGTTAGAACGCACTCAGCAGCGCACACGGCCCAGCGGTGTGCACACGCCTCACAGTGCTGGCTGGGTCGCAGGCAGGGCCGTTCTCAGGGTTCCCGTGTGCCCTTTGGAGGTGTCTGGCGACGGAAGCGGGCACCAGCAGGAGCAGGTCTCTGAGTACGTGGTCTCTGAGTTTGCAGGTTTGAGGTGGCCAGGGTAGGGACTGGGGTCTCTGTGTCTTCGTCTCCCAGCCAAGGGCACAATGAGGCCACCTGAGTGCGCGCTTGGCCTGGGGGAGGCAGCACTGGGCGGTCTGAGCTCCGGAACAGGGTGTCTTTGGGGGTGGGTGGAGTGCAGCTCTGAGGTCGCGTTTGGGGTGTGACTGCGGGGAGGAGGGCGGAGGGTGCTCCCGCAGGAGGGAGCAGAGCCTGAGGGAGCGGAGAGCTCGGGTCTGGAGGCGCGGAGTGGTGCCGCCGTGGCTCATGGAGAGCGTGGAGGGACGTCGCCGTGGGAGCGGGACGGGCCCCGAGGGGAGGACGTGCCTGTCTGTGTCGCCGTGACCCAAGCTGGGGTTTTGTTCAGAGGACGACAAGAAGGAACTGAAACGCTTTAAGGTGAAGAGTAGGTGGGCGCTCGTATCTCCTGTGAAAGGCTTGAGCTTCTGCAGGGAGGACGAATCGCGGGAAATCCGGAAATGAGTCAGCGGCGGTCATTCCGGGAGAGCTTCGGCGCGCCAGGGTCTCGGTGCGGCGGAGTTTGGGCGGTGCGTCCGCGGTGTGCCCGGGAGGCAGAAAGAGGAGGGTTCTGCGCCGGATCGGTGGGAGGAGCGCGGCTGGAAGGCGTTTCGCCTGAGCTGCTGCGGGGCGGGGCTGCGCTGGGCTCGGGCTCCAGCCGGTGGCCAGTCCCACGCTCGGCCCAGCCCCTTCGCACTCGGCTAAGCCGGGCCTCGCCGTCGCCCTGCCGTCCCGGCGCCCGCGTGGTGTGTAGAGGAGCAGGGGCCGCCCCGCTCAGCCGCCCTATCGGGCGCAGGGCCCAGGCGCCGGCGCGTCCTGCTGCCGGCTCGGACGAGCGTCTCTCGCGTGCGCGTGGGGTCTTCAGGGATTTTGCGTCGGCTCTTCGTGCTCGGCTTTCGCCGTCTCAGACGCCGCGTCTTTCCCTGACTGGCAGGCCCCTTCAGCACCGTTTCAGTTAATGCGACGGGGAGTGTGTGCCCGAGAGTGGCCGGGCACAGCCAGGATTTAATTGATTCAATTCGCATATCTCATTCTGAAAGAATTATATGTTGTGAATTCTCCCAGTGGCAGGACCTTCCCGCTGCAGCCTCTTCCGTGAGTACACAATTAGCTGCCCTGAAGGCTTCCCGGTGCCAGCCGCCCTTAGATCACTTAAGACTCCTGTTTGTTCTGTCTCTTAGAGGAAAGTATGGAACTCTTCTGAGCAGTGAATTCGAGTCTGGGGAGAGCTGTGAGGACACCCAGCTGCTTACAGCGGGCAGGCACCCCAAGGGCTTCCTCTCCGAGCCGCCTCTGGGGTGTCTTTGTGGACTGTTGGTTTGGGAGCTGAGCCAGTGCTGATGCTTTTGAATGAGAGTACAATGGAAAAGGGTCTACTTGCGTCCTTTCTGGCCAAGGCCTATTTCCCAAAAATCATTTTTCATGCTGTTGGAAATTTTCTGAGAGCAAATATAGAAAGCAAACCGATAGAAATCTTGTGTTTCATGTATAAATACATATATATGGATATAAATACAAATTCCACGAAGCATACACCAGGGCTTCTGTACCAGCTGATGGCATGGCATTCTGAACTGTTTTCATCGCACTGGGGAAACCTGTGGCTTCAGTCACTGCCCGTCTCCCCTGAGTCTGCCCAGGCCCAGCGTCTGGAGCAGCCACACTTGGTCCTTGGAGGGTGGCAAGACCTCTGCCCAGATCTGCAATCAGACTCCTGATCTGCACCCAGGGTGTGTGTGTGTGCGCGTGCACGTGTGCATGCGCGCATGCGATTTGCGATTTGACCTCACATTAACATCTCTTGCACTGACTGATTCACTCAGCAAGCCTGAGTGTCCCTCTGCGAGGCTCCGTGCTAAGCTCCGGGGATCCAATGTGGAGCCGGCTGCTCTTTGTGCTTGAAGCCATTCACCTGGGCACGGGACTCATGTGTAAATGTGCAAGTGGGCTGACAGGAGGAGCAGAGGCGTCGGGGCCCAGGGGCCCCGGTCCGGCCTGGTGGTGACACTGTGCGTGTCAGAGACGCTCCTCTGGGAGTCACAGCTGAGCTGAGTCTTACAGGGTGAGCGAGGCCCGTCGGCTTGTGCTGCTCGGGGGGAGGCACATGAAGTAGCTTTTATTTTGTCTGTTCAGTGTGCCGTCAGCTAAGAGCATCTCTTTTTCTTTTGGCTTCTGTAAGCTCTCAGCCTCGGAGCACTGGGTCAGGGGTGGTCCTGTTTCCTGCTGTCGGGCCTGGGTGTACTGCACAGGTCTGGCCGACCGCGCCTTCCTTGCAGTAGCTCAGGGGTTTGTTCGGTGGTTGACACAGGGCCTGTCACTCGGCGAGAGTCCGCTCCAAGATGTGGTGGGGTGCCGGATAGAGCGCCTTCTGCTGCTGCACAGCACGCCGGTGGGAGCCAGCTAGCTGCTGCGCAGGAGTCAGCCAGCCGCCTTGGGTGCGAGTTGGAGCTACACAAGCAGCCCCCGTAGGGGTCTGAGTCGCCGGTCCCCACCGAGGCCCAGCTGCCCGCGCTGTGGTGATGGGAGGAGTGTACAGAGCGGGTGCGGCCGCCCTCTGCACACAGCCGCCGCCAGGACGCTGGGCAGCGACACAGACTCCCAGGAGGACGCCGCCGGACGCTGTGGAGAGCCCCGCGGAGACCCGAGGGGCCACTGGTTCGAAGGACCTTGTACTGATGCGCATGGAGTCTGTGTTTCAAGCAGTGAGAGCGGGAGTGCTTTATCTTCTCACTGTAAGCACATAAATTCCTGTGACTGTTGAAGTCTGTCATTTCAGTCCATATAATCTCCTTTTCAGTATTTTACTTAATGCCTTTTTTAAAAAGTCAGCAGTTCAGAGGGAAATGGTAATGAGTCGTCTCCCTTAACCCCCGAATCCAAGGCTTTAAGGGTGTCTTATTGTACTGATTCAAACCTAACTCACCCAGCTCCCTTCATCTTGACACCCTTGACTATTGGGCTTGTCCAGGGACCACGTCAGCTTGGTCTTGGGGGACAGGCTGGGGCTGGGATCCAGCAGAGGGCCTTCCCCCAGCTGTTTAAAAAGTTTATTTGATTTTTTTTTTTTTTATCTTGAGAGAAGGTCTCACAAGTCACTGGGTTGCTCAGGCTGGCCTGGGACTGTGGTCTTCCTGCGTTGGCCTTCCAGAGCGCTGGGCGTGTGGTGTGCACCACCCTGGCCAGCTTCAGCAACTCATTTGTACGTTGTATTTTCAACAAATGAACCCGATAAGGATGTGATGATACTGACAGTAACAATACAACCCTGTGCCCTTGCCAGGGTCTGTTCTAAGCTCTTGCATGCAACCAGCACTGACCCCACTTTAGAGATGAGCAAACTGAGGTTGAGGAGAAAATGTCCCCAAGGTCATTCAAGTGGTAACTGACAAAGCTGGGCTCATGGCTCAACTATATTCCTTTCTTATGGAGAAGAAGTATATTTATTGTGTTACAAACATCCACATGGAAAAATCCGTCTTCAGAAGCCTTGATTTTAGGTGTCCGCCCGTCCGCTGGTATGATTTTAATCTTTGGCTTGTCCCGTGTGGCTGTGGCTCCCTGCCGTCCCGCAGGCCTCGCCTCGTGAGCAGCCACACGCTCCTCCCTGCGCAGTCAGCACAGCTGCTCGCAAGTGTTTTTTCCGTCGAGGCTTTGCGTGATCTCTGAAGCGCTGCAGTGGACGTTTTACCTTTGGTAGCTTCATAATTGCAATCGGTGGGGCAGCCTCGGCCTTCTGTGGACACAAACCACTCTCTGACTTCTCAGCAGCCGTGAATCTGTGTCCCAGTGCCGCTCCGTTCGGGACCCCTGTCTTAGAATCGGGCCGGAAGGGAGCCCTGAGGTCTCCTGGGCTGTCGGGCTCCCTCACAGGCGCGTGACAGGACTGAGGACACGCCCTGTCCCTCTGGGGGCGCTCTGCACACATGCCAGCACAACACTACCAGGGGTACTCAAGTTCCTTACCTTTCAAACGTTTAAATTCTTTGTAAAACATGTTTGAGCCCAGTCTCCTGCTTGCTTTTATTTCTATTCAGTGAGGAAATTGCTTTAACCCAAAACATCTTTCTCTGCCTTGCTAACTAAAAATGAAACATTATTTTAAAAACTCTAGACAATGAAAACGCTTTGTAGGAGAGTCACCTGGGTCTCCCAGCCTGCAAGCCGGGAGGAGCAGCAGCGGGCCGAGCAGAGCTGGTGCCGGCGCCGGCCCTGGTGCCCTGGCACAGCCCTCCTCCTGACCGTCCTGTCCTCCCCTCGGCTGCCCAGGCTCACTGCCGCCCCCTTTGGTCAAAGTGTCGGCGCAAGGGGCCCATTTCCGAGATTCTGCCAGGTCTGTGCTGTCTTTGCAAAGCTGCCTCTGGCTTCCAGGAAGGTGAACGCCCAGGTTGTGCCGCCAGCCACGCGATGGCAGGTCGTGAAATCCGGAGCCGCCTTCCTGCTGACGACAGACAGAAAGCTGGAGCAGGCAGCGCTGCGTGTTAAGACGTCCGTTTGAAGGCTGAGAGGGGAGCGCAA
>PVIC010035585.1:0-18976 GCA_004025085.1 Thryonomys swinderianus | reverse complement strand
TATTAAATTCTAATACTTGGTTTCAGAATTGCCCTAAGTGCCAAAAATACAAAAATGAATGTATTAAAGGCATTCAGCTGGTTGGATTTCTGAGAGCATCTTTCTGAAGCAAAGCGTGGTGCACAACCCTCAGGCGCTGTTCAGTCCGTGGCTACTTGCTACCGGCTATTAGTGTGTGTGGAATTCCTGGCTACTGGAAGTTCTAGTCTTTTCAGAATGTGATGATTTAACTAAACAAGTCTATCTGGGCTAAAATAGGACAACTAAAGCACAAACCAAATATCACAAGAGAAAATGCCAATTATGCAGCAAAATTTCTGTATTATATCTAACGGAAGACTTTCTCCAAGGCCTCCTTATTCCAAGTTATGTTGAATCAAACCACATAGCTTAGACAGTCTCCTGGTGTCAGTGAAATATCTCCCAGAGCTGTGACTATGTCATACTGTGTTTACTGCCCTCCCTATTTATACAAAGAGACAGCATTTATTGAGAGCTTTCTATATATCCGTAGCAAAGCAAAGCACCTAGAAAACACTCTCATTCAAATTTCTAATAGTTCTTCCTCGCACCTAGAAATTGTGAAGAAGAGAGTAAGAACTTGACAATGACCACATAAGGTCAGTAGCCAAAAAGCTGTTTTGTTATTCACTTAAGCAGAAAGCGACCATGGCTGCCAGGTTCTGAGCTGGGGCTGGTACGGGCGGGCACTGCCAGCAGCACAATTGCTGCTCCTTAGAACCAACATTATCTGGTCTGTTCAGGGCCAAGCAGAATAGTGGACCAAGTGGCTGAATGTCCCTTTATGGATCGTTATTTAACTTCAATAGGATCTTATTTTCATATTAGGCAGATTGTGCTTCACAGGTTTGAACTTTATCCTTCTCTCATAATAGAAATTCTTAATCTGCTGTCCACAAGTAAGCTTTCAGGGTCTATAACCCCTTAAAATAATAGCAAGAACTTACAAAGCATCCATTTAACAGCAATGCTCAGCTTCTCACATTTTATCTGCCTTCATCTTCAGAATGACCCCAACAGACAGGCACTGCTTTTAATCCAGTTTTGAAGTCAAGGAGGATGACATTTAGAGAGGTTAAATAAATTCTAGAAGGACACAGAACTATATGGTGTGAAAGTGATGATTTTAAGTCAGGCTACATGACTCAGAAAGCCTCAGTCTTAACCATTACCCTATAGGGAACTTTCTGGGGTTGTATCTAAAGGTAATGGTGTGTGTGTGTGTGTGTGTGTGTGTGTGTGTGTGTGTGTTTGTGTGTGTATCTGTATGTGAAGATTTCCAAATGATTTGATTCATATGGTGTTTTAAGGTATGTTCTGACTTTTAAAATTTGAAAGCCTCTGCTACATGGTAGCAGTGTGTATGGATTATTAGAATGATCCAAGCAGAAACAATCTGCTCCAGAATCCAGGACCTGTCTTTACCTGTTGGGACTGGGAAGGGAAATTGAGTTTGTTTAGTTCATCCAGAGAATCTGCAGGTCTTGAAGCCCAGTGCTTTACAGACATGTCATACATACATTTCCTTTACCACCCATTCAGTACCTGGAGAAGTAGCCAAGCTGCAATAGTGTAAGTAGATGAGCTTAGGGGCAAATTAATCATTAATTTGGAGCCTTCTCTATAGTGTTACTATCTGTTGTTAAGAGTGGCATGTTACCACCCCAGGCATCTATTGGAATATGTTATCAACAAGTTTTCATAGTCTTTAGTAAGTAAATTGTTGTGTTTTACTAAGCCAGAAATAAAAAAGTCTGTCTCCTCTACCCCGCTTTGACATTGTTACAGCCAAATAAAACAAAAGCCTCAATGTCCAATTTATAAAAAATATTTTCTTCTGATGTAAACTGTGCGTAACTAAGACCTAGAGCTCAGTATCTGCACTGAGGTTATAGTTTAGCTGTTGAGTTCACTACTTGGGAGGTTTGACAATAATGAATTCATTAGAGCTTTACTGGCCTTCATGCTTTGGGACCATCAGGTTTATAATGAGATTATTGAAATTAAGCATGTCCTCATTTTCCTAAAATCACAGGAAACCATATAGTTGGCTACTTTGGCTGGCTTTAATTATTACCTTTCAATCATTTCTTCATAAATCATGTTCATAAATTATACTTGAAGAGGTGCTAGGTGTATAGAGAAGGATTATTTTATGTCTAAGGATTTATTTACTTGAGTTTAGGGTATGTCGTCTGTCATCCATAGGCTCACTTTTTGCAGTAAGTAAAATGACCACATTGCTGGTCTTTTCCTCAAAGGTTATGACTTGTAGTTTCTGAATTCTTTTGATTATTATTTCAGAAAAGCAACACTTTAAATTAGAATTTCTTTAAAGACAACATAATTATTTTAATGCAGTTGAATATAATCAAATTATTCCATTGCCTTAGCTTAACATTTTTTAGATGTGAAAGCTGAGTAGTACCTAGGTTACATGGTTTCAACTTGAGTCTTTTTAATGTTAATATTCTTGATACTTAAATGTTTGACAGAGAATGGAAAGTTTTCATTTGGTAATTAATGAAACCTGATTTGATAACAAAGCTGTTGGCTCATCTTCATGTGTTCAGAATGATTCCGTCTCTGATTTGTTTCCTTTTTGTCACCATGCACATTGAAAGTTTGGAAGATGCTTTGCTCCGTAAGGTCGAGATGGTCGTTTTAATCATTCAGCCACACACAGTTGGCTGGAAAACAGTTGGTTCTGAGTGGCAAAGCTTGGGTGCATCTGGAAAGAGTGTGAAGCTGTGTGTCTTGCATCAACAGCTGCCTTATTTATGCCATGTAAGAAGAATAGAGCAAATGTACAGATGTTGTGATTTTAGTACCATTTCTCTAATAATGCTAAATAATGTATTGTAGAGAGAAAACCAAAGTTGGATGCACTGAGCCAAATTAAAACCATCTTATTAAAACGAGATGGAATACGCAGTGTTCTAGGAGAGAGGTTAAGACTAGTAAAGGAATTAACATTTTTAAGGATGCACTACTTTCTAAACTGTGTTCTAAGTCTCTAACGTTTGTTAACACACTTTAGCTCTCTAAATACTTTTGTAATTCTTTTGTGGCCAGTGTAGATTCTTAGGCTCAAACAGGCCAAGTAGCTTTGCTTGAGGTCCCACACCTAGGAAAAGCAGTTCAGTCACGGGTTTCACCCCAAAGCCCATGTGTTTTGTGCTACCATGTGGCACTTTAGGCAGCTAAGTAGCAATCGGGGACCTAAGTTTAATGAACTGCATCAGTATTTTCATAAGCGACCACTGCACCCTAGAGAAGCAAAGAAGTATGATGGATAAAAACAATGGATTAAGAAAAGTTTTCTGACCATTGGCTCTTTGTCCAGCAGAATAAAAAAAAATCGATTGAGACTCTAGAGACCAATGGCAGGGAAGGGTTCATTTTCCGTCGTGGCCATCATGCTCCCCTCGGAGAGAGGCCCGTAGAACGGGAGCAGCAGGACCCCAAGGACAGCGAGCAGCTGCCTGGACCCGGGTGCTCTGGGCAGTGACTGCGGTGATCCCAGCGAGCGCGCGCTTCCTGTCCAGGCAGCAGGAGAGTTTGGCAGGCGCTTCAGGTCTGTGTGGGGCAGGCGCTTCAGTGCCCAGGGTGTTGCCACAGCCCCCACTTTCTCTGAGGCCCCGAGCCCAGCTGTAAAGCAGCGCAGAAGGCAGACAGCTAGCAGTGTGCAGCCTGTCCCTTACACCTCATTGGGCAGGTTACCACAAAGAGCCCCAAAATCTTTTACTTTACTACACGGAGCTCCAACGAAGAGACAGAGGAAGTCCCTCTTCTTTGGTTTCTCCCATGTGTCCCACCACTGCAGCATGTCTATTTCGGGAACAGAAATACCTTGCCTGCTAGATGCAACGTAATCTCCAGCATTCTGAAGATTACCTTTGTAAGGTCATCTTAACATCGTGTCTGTGCAATAAATATCTCAGGTTTCGAGTTTTTTTAGAGGAGGCTGACCTCACATTACTTTCCAACCTGAAGCCAAAAATACCTTTGCCCTTACTTCACACTGTACTGAGGAGGGTTTTGGCATTGTCCATAGCATGTATTTTGCATTACAGGGTTGTTTTGGTTTTTTTTTTAGTATTTTAAAATACATATGAGATTTCTCAGGAGAAATACAGACTCTGATATGGTATTCAAAATGGATAACTATACTTCAGAGAAAACTTGTAAAATACACAACATTTTCCCCTCCCAGTTGTCTCTGCTTAGTGGTGAGGCTGAGGAAGAGAAGAGGCAGGTTTTGTTATTCAAATGGAGGCATCAAAGATAGGTCAAGCTGCTGAGCAAGTCAAAAGACTTTTTCTCTAACTTCATAAATGCATGAAAGCTAAAACTTCATTATATTTAAACACAAACTACATCTTCTTCTTTTTCTTTCCCTATATAAGCTCTCATGTATTTTCCAGATTCCCATCCAGTTACTGTTATCCAAATGGACTTCCAGATGGATTTGACCACTTCCAGTGTCACTTCTGTTGCTATTTTAAAGAAGTCACAAATTTTTGTTAAAACACACAAAGGACAGGTGTGATAAAGCTAAGCACATTTTTCATTAGCCACCAACCTCTGGTACATGAGCATTAGCCACAAGCACATAAAGCTTATAAATAAACCCCCCCCCCACACACACACACACACATCACAGCACAGTGCAATATTATGGTAACCATTTACTAGAGAAGAAAATGAAACATGGAGTGATTATGCTAATAAAAAAGAGAAGGAGGCTTTGAACCCAGGCAGCCGAGAACCTATGCTTTCAGCCACCATAATCCAATGTCTTGGTGTTTCTTTCTTTCTTTTGTTTTGTTTTGTTTTGTGTGTGTGTATGTGTGTGTGTGTGTTTTGTTTTTTTTTTTTTGGTGGTACCAGGGATTGAACTCAGGGCCTTGTGCTTCCAAGGTAGGTGTAGTACCGCTTGAGCTAAATCCCCAGCCCTGTCTTGGTATTTCTTACTAAAGAGAAGAAGTGAAATTCTCAGGAGTTAGTGTGTCCTGGCAGGTCAGCAAAGGTGCTCAACTCAGACACAGTAATGTATGGAACTCCATTGTAAAGGAAGGAAGCCAGAACACAATGAATACTTCTTTGTGTGTATCCTGGGAAAGGTGGCTTGTAGATTCTGTATCATTGAGTTCACACACACACACACACACACACACACACACACACACACATATACATTTCTAAAGGTGCAGATTTCTCTGTGACAGTTGAGGAAATGGAAGAATGGAAGCGCAGACTGATTAAGTAATTGCAAATATTATCCAACTTTCCAAACTATACTATCTTTTTCTTTCATCTTTTCCTTCCTCTCTCCATTTTTCCTTTCTTTCTTTCTTTCTTTCTTTCTTTCTTTCTTTCTTTCTTTCTTTCTTTCTTTCTTTCTTTCTTTCTTTCTCTTTCTTTCTTTCTTTCTTTCTTTCTTTCTTTCTTTCTTTCTTTCTTTCTTTCTTTCTTTCTTTCTTTCCCTTCTTCCTTCTTTCTTTCTTTCTCTTTCCTTACTTCCTTCTTTCTTTCTTTTTCTTCTCTTCCTCCTTACCTCTTCCTCCCTCCTCCATCCCCTCTTTACTGCCTTTTCCTCCCCTTCTCCATCTCTTCAGTCACACACACACACAACCCAACAGCACTAAAGAGATTGTTATAGAAGTGCAGGGCCCATGGGAAGGACAACTCTGAGTAAGCAGGTGTGACAGTCCAGGTGAGGACAGACTTGGCCCTGCACACCCTCCATCCTAGGTGAGCACGTGGTAGGGCAAGATGAGCTGACTTTGGTTGGAATGTGGGATGTTGAAGTTAGAAGGGATCTTAGACATCAGAAAATCTGGTGTTCCCAACCTGGCAGGATGTGACAGCTTTCAAAAAATACAGATATCTGAATCCAGACTCATATCTACTCACTCAGAGTGTCCAAAAGAAGCCACGAATATCTGCACTTTAAAGCTTCTCTGCAGAGATATGTACATCAGTAACCGAGAATAATAGCAATTCTGTTTATTGTATTGAAGAAGGAACGATGTCCCAGAAAAGCCAAGAGACTGAGCAAAACCACACCTGGGTGGTAACATAGTCAGAACTCAAACTCAGGGCCCCAATTCTCAACTTAGCTCTACAGCCCATGGCTAGCACTTATCATTGTATTAAAAACAGTTATCTACCTCCAATATTCTTTGAGGATTTGTCTTCCTGAGCCAATCTGTAATATTGTTTAAATAAGTTTAATCACTTGGTTGTTTGTTATATGTTCTTCCAAGTGTTATTAAGTGTTTTCTATATAAGCTTGTTAGGGGCCCTAGTTGTAATCTCGCAAAATATCCCATTCTGTAATGTGAAGAAAAAAGGTCATGTTCTACGCAAAGGTTTTGAAGATTATGCACAGCTAGATATCTTTGAGTTAAAACAGTGTGTCTTTGATTCAAGCATCATGAAATTAAGACTAATCTAATTGTTCAATCTTTCTTTCAAACTTTTATTCCAAGGATTGGATGATTTTGGTTTGAGTCATGATCTGGCCTCTGAGCCTCCAGGCACTTCACTGTTCTCTTTATACAACCACAAATTCTTCTTCCACACATAAGGATAATAATCCATGCCCCTTCCTTTACCTCTTGATGCCCAGGGTTGCTCTGTGAATCCCCACAATGCTATCCAAACATGTGGGACATACTGTATGCAGGTATTGACATATCACATTGTACCTCAAAAGATATGTATAAATATGATGTTAATCAAAAAATTTTTAGGGCCGGAGATTTAGCTTAGTGGTCCCAATGCCTGCCTAGCAAGCACAAGGTCCCTGGTTTGATCCCCAGTAAACACATACAACAACACTCGGTGTGACAACTTATGCCTACCAGCATTCAGTACCACACACCACAATGCTGAGCATGGTGGCTCATGCCTGTAATCCCAGCACTCGGGAGGCAGAGGCAGAGGCAGGAGGATTGCTGAGTTCAAGACTTGCCTGGGCTCCATAGTGAGCTCAGGATCAGTTTGAATTACAAAGCAAGACCCTGTCTCAAAAAAAATGTTTTTTTAAACATTTAAGAAGATGGAAGTGCTAGCTACTCTGGTTAGATCATTAAACATCTTATACCTGTGTAAAATTGTCACAGTGTACTTTATATATGCAGGGACCTAAGAAGGAGAAAAGTCACTCAGGACAATATGAGCGACATAGGAGGGAAGGCCTTGAGAGTAATTTCTTTGACTCCTTCAGTCAGTGAGGATCGCAGACCATCAGAGGCTCTGGATATGACAAATGGAAAAGTCCTCAGTACTCTGAGGCCTGAGGGGCCAAGTATGTTAGTGGGATTAGTCAGAAGTCGGGCTGAAGGACAGTTACAGAGCAGAAGCCAAGAGCAAAAGAAGCATAAACAAGCTTTGGATTTTGTCTTTCCCTCTGATCAAGTTTAAATCTGAGTTCTGAACTTTACAGAAAAAGAAGGATAAAACAATCACATTTTAAGATTTTATAGATATTAAAAATGCAAAGATAATACCCACACTGACTTTTTAAAACCCCAGATTTGGATTTCATGTAGTACGTGCATATGCTTACTCTGTAATTATAAGGCCTATTTTCAAAATGTGACCAAAATTAAACTTCAGCAGTCAGAAAAATATATAATCATGTGGTTTCCCCCTCATCTGTTTTTAAAAACTGACATCTCTTCTTCTGTAATTTAGTTTAATATATGGAAAAGACAATGGAATTTAACCTACAACATACATTTCTGTAGACGTGTGCATATATAATCAAGTTATCCACCACTGGTTTTGATGATATATGAACAGGCTAATGATGGAGGTTTGCCTGATATACATACTTATACTATGATGATACAGCCGAGTACTCAATATATTATAGGCCAGCAATCAAAACCATGATGTCTCCTATAGGAAACTCCAAATCTGAGGACTCCAGCATGACTATCTTTAGCCAGTGAAAGAAATCCTTATTAGGGGTGAAAGGGTGCCTCACACATACAGTCATTTTTATACTATCTTGACCTCCCTATACCACTCTGAATTCATTTTAAAAGGATCTGTCAGTTTTAAGAGGAGTGTCATTGGGAATAAAATGGGAACCAACATTATACAGAGTGAATTCAACAGTAAAGAAAAAAAAAACAAAGTAAGTGATCAGTGTCACAATCTAACCAAAAAAACAGGTGAGTTGTAACAAAATAGATAAATATATCCCAATATTTGAGAGGAATCATTGCATACAAATAGGCAGAATTTTTTTTTTCCTGTACTGGGATCCAACTCAGGACCTTGCTCTTTCAAGGCAGGTGCCAGAACCCCTGAGCTAAGTCCCCAGCCAATAGGAGGAATTTTAATGACCAAGGAATAAATTCTAAATTGATTTTCTTTGAAAATGGAAACATGGACATTGTTTCTCAACTTGAGATGCTTAGAGAAGACATCAAAATTTTTTATATAAAATAGCTATGATTATCTTGACTATAGACTTCTCAATTTTGGTCATCCCGAAGAGGAAATTCCTATTAATTTAGAAGAAGGAGGGTAATGCAACCATAGTTGCTCCTTATATCATCTGAATGAACAACTTTCTACTCTGGTGATAGTAGGTGTCTGATGGATATTTACCTAACAGTGTGATCTCTTCTCCGGGTTGTTATCTTCAAGATACACTGGTCACATGGCTTTGAGCTCTTAAATTAGCAATAAAATATTTCTTGTGCAGTAAGTACATTGAAGCTTAGTGAAGGAAGGTTCAAATTTAGCTCTTCTCCATAATTTCAGGAAACAGACAGCCAAAAGATGCCTCAGATAACTTCTGTTATTGGTCTCAAAAGGTACATGTGGCTCCAGAAGGGCCTTAGTTTATGAGTTCAGATGAGAAGAAGGGCCTTAGCCATTGGATTCAACATGCATCTCTATGTGAAGAAACAACTGAACTCTAATTGGATTGCAGATGAATTCACCAACAACAGTGGGTGATCTTGTTCTAGATTTTCATAAATTATAAAATGCTTCTAGAACATGACCATGATTTACACCTGGAAATGTGCCCATTCAAAATGTCACCCCAGCCCCATTCTAAGCAGAAGAAGCCCATTGGATCTGCTACTTCTGACACCTGCATTGGCTTGTTGATGCATGATTCAAACCCTATGGGCAGTTGCTGGTGCTGATCTCTTTTAAAATCCAGAGACAAATTTGTGTGAGCTACTACTCCCCTGTACCATTTGTGATGGTCATCAACACAGAATAGAATGAAACTGGCTTTCAGACTACAAAGCAATCACAGCTCTTTATAATGTTTTTTGTTTTGTTGTTGTTTGTTTGTTTTTGTTTTTTTTGTTTTGAGACAGGATCTTGCTTTGTAGTTCAAGCTGGCCCTGAGCTCACTATGTAGTCCAGGCAAGCCTGGAACTCAGCAATCCTCCTGCCTCTGCCTCCCAAGTGCTGGGATTACAGGCATGAGCCACCACGCCCGGCACTGTGGTATGTGGTGCTGACTGCTGGTGGGCGTGAGTCTCCACGCCCAGCTTTTTTTGTTTTCCGGAGATTGAACTCAGGACCTTGCATTTGCGAGGCAGGCACTGGAACCACTGAGCTAACCCTCCGGCCCAATATAATGATATATTTTTAATTTTTAATTTTATTGATACAATTTAGATTTATATAATGATCATATTCATTATAGGGAATTTGAACCATTACATGATGTATCTTGATTCCTTCCCCACTCCCCTTCCCTCCCTTTAACCCATCTTTCCCTTCCTTATTTACAAAGGCCCTGTTTCCATTTCTTCCTTTTCTCATTTTCTCTTTATTCTTCCTTCCTTTTCTCCCCCCTCCAGAGTCTCCTTTCTGTTTAATGACCTTTTTCTCTTATGTCACATTGTCTCTTATACATTTTGGTCCCTATTTACATTTTTAGTTTCTCACACCAGAGAGACAATGTGAAATTTACACATTTGTGTCTGGTTTATTTCCCTTAAGAGTATAGCTTCAAGGTGCTATGATAATATATTTTAGAAGAACAATTGCCTGTAATAATCACCAAATTAAATCATTATAAATCTTTTATCCAAGTAAGAGTAAAAAAATCATGTCTGCGTCTGACCATATAACTCTAGGGCTCGTTTCTGTTTTCTTCTACCCCTTTAAAGTGGAAAATCCATGCTTTTGCATCATTGAGGTTGGAAACAGTAATATCACTTCTCCAGAATAGATTTAATAGTAGGGCTGGGGAAAAGCTTCCTGACCTGTGTGAGGGACAGCCCAGACCCAGAAAAGAGCATTCTGTGTGAGTTTTCATATCTATTTGAGGAAAAGAAAGAGATTTAAGTTACAAGTTTAGTAGAATTATCAGCTTTTGTATTTAACTATATTTTTGCTATAGACTGATTTAATCTTCTCAATGTGTAACATTTTTAATGGTAAGGACTACCACAAAGGAGTCATAATGTAGTAATTCTTACCCAGTAAAGCCTTTAGAAATTAATTTTATTTAAAGGCTAAGTTATATATGTATTGGCCTGAGATAAGATTGAGAATCACATTTTCTTTTTTTTTTTTTTTTTTTTTTTTTTTTTGAGACAGGGTCTCGCTTTGTAGTTCAGGCTGGCCCTGAGCTCACTATGTAGCCCAGGCAAGCCGCACGAACTCAGCAATCCTCTTGTCTCTGCCTCCCGAGTGCTGGGATTACAGGCGTGAGCCACCACACCCGGCACTGTAGTATGTGGTATTGATGGCTGGTGGGTGTGAGTCTCCACGCCCAGCATTGTATGTGGTTACAAGGGATCAAACTCAGGGCCTTGCGCTTGCGAGGCAGGTGCCGGAACCACTGAGCTAATCCTCCGGCCCAAGAGAATCACATTTTCAAATCTCACCTGCCCAAAAGATAATCCTAATCTCTAGATAGACAAGTATGGTCTAAAGATCAGCCTTTCAGAATGTCAAAGGACCAGCTGATAGTCACCAGGGAACCCACTGCAAAAAGAAATGTGTGCAAAGGGTAAAAACAATTGCAAAAAGTTAACCTCGAATGATAACTCACTGTTTCCACGTGGGGTGGCGAACGCTTCCGCTCCCAGCCAGTCCAGTGCTTTGCTTGCCTTTTCCTGTTCTGTCACCGCCTCAGAGGCAGACTTGTAGCCAGTAAGATCCGGCCTGAGTCCCTCCTGGGTTCTAATAGAAGGAGCACTGGCGGCTTCACATACTCATGGGTTTTTATAAAGTTTTAAATTAAGAAGGTATTTGTGTCGTTTTTCTCAAAGTGGACTCTGGAAATTTTTAGAGTCCATAGAACCACGATTCCAGCCCTGACTGGTGGTTAATTATTAACCCAACACCTTTTAAGACTCTAGTCTTCTAAATGCCTTTCCAGATCATTTCTTTAAATGAATTGATCAATCTCATTAGTTGATAAACTCTTTCCTTAAACAAATGGTCATTTCCTAGCCGTGTTAAAAAATAGTAATGAGATTTGAAGTAGACTCTGGCCAATAACAATGGTGAATAAAGACCAGGGACAGTGAGTCATGCTGTTTCCAAAGACACACATACGATTCCAATGCTTGTGTTTATTGAACAACAGCTATTCAGGACGCACTGTCCACATGCTGTGGATAAACCCCTCAAGAAAGATACAAATCTGAAATCTCTGTGCTTGTGGCATTTACGTTCTAATAAGGAGTAATATTTTTTTAAAAAGTAAATTAAAGGGGGCTAGAGGGTTGGCTCAGTGGTTCCAGCACCCGCTTCACAAGCGCAAGGTCCTGAGTTCAATCCCCGGTGACCACATACAATGCTGGGCGTGGAGACTCATGCCCACCAGCCATCAATGCCACATACCACAGTGCCAGGCGTGGTGGCTCACGCCTGTCATCCCAGCACTCGGGAGGCAGAGGCAGGAGGATTGCTGAGTTCGAGGCTTGCCTGGGCTACATAGTGAGCTCAGAGCCAGCCTGAACTACAAAGCGAGACCCTGTCTAAAAAAAAAAAAAAGTAAATTAAAAAAAGTTTACCAGAGACTAATGAATGCTGTGAGGGAAACTTAAAGGAAGGAAGGCTGTAAAAGACTCAGATGAGGCAATTTTCAATAGGCTAAAATGGAAATATTTCACAAGGAAGACGGCATGGAACTGGTATCTGGGCAGAGAGACCTCAAGCAGAGAGAAGTACAGATGTAAAGGCCCTGAGGAAGAACAAACTCACACATTCAAGGAAGAGGATGAAGAGGCAGAGATGGGCGATGAGCTCCGAGGCTCAGCACCCAGGGCCTGACCCCACCGAGGGGCCACAGCACTTAAACTCTGAATAAAATAGGACACCCTAAAGGAAGGCGAACGGGGACGTGGGGTGCTCTGCCTCTCATCGCAACAGGCTCATTCTGTTGCAGAACCTAGAATAAGATCCATGTGGGTAGGAAGGAATGTGGGCCCAGCAAAACTGTCCTCTTGTGTGGCTCTATCACAGCAACTTCACTTGCTTTGCATCACCAAAAAGTAAATATAGAAACACTCCCCACCATGACTCTGCTAATGAGACATTGTTCCTCTTCAGGCTTCGGCTTGTGGGAACTCTACCCTTTGAAAAAAACAGCATCTCTGTAGAGTTTGTGGAACCTGCTGCCCTGAGCACAAGGACAGTGAACCGAGTCAGCCTTGCAGGGCCGCAGCTCGCTCGCCGCCGGGAAATCTCTGCCGCTTGCTCTTCTGTCTGTGCTCTTGGTGGGATCAGCCGGTGACCCTGGATGTGAGAGGGAACATGTGATGCTTGTTCTTTTCTCAATCATAATGAGTCCAGAAAGAAGTGATCAGCTAAATCCAGGCCCTACCAACAACCACATAAATGGGCAATTCTCACTTTTCTAGTATCATCTTATTGGCACATAGTCTTTCTATCCATCTCTATGTATTCACTAATGAGATACTACATATAATTATGATTGGAATCCTTCATTATGAATAGTTGTATATACTCACTAGTTAGAATCTGTATGTATTTATGTACACCTAGTTATGACCTGAATGGTTCGTCCTTTCTAGATAAATGCGGCATACGGGGTCCTCCTTCTGCCAGAGTAGACTCTGTCTTTACAGTCTTATCACTCATTTGTCTCCTTACACTGGACTGAGCCCATTTGGTTTCCTTATATTTTTATTATAGTGAAAACAAAAACACATCACGTGAAACGTCCAGTTTTTAAATGTGTAATACATCATTACTATAAGCCCAGAGTTGATAGCATATCTAGAGCTTTTTTGTCCCACATAACTGACACTTGAAACACCCTGAATAAGAAATGCCCATCCCCTTACTCCAGGAACCATCATTCTGAAATGGGAGATGGAATATGACAGTATTATGCCTCCAGACCTGTTAGATGTCTGACACTGAGTTTGTATAGTTTCTCTAAACAATCAAGGGATAAATTCTAGGAACAGGGGAGGTTAAGTATAAGGAAATATTTATTGAAAGGAGAGCTCCTGAGATTCAGGAAGAGGCCTGCATAGGTAGCTGGGACTTCACTGTACAGGAAAGTTTTATAGAGCAAACCCACCTGGATACAATGTGGGTTACAGCCATGACTAACCAATAAGTTACAAGTATAGTCATGTAGGTAATCCACGGGGAAACAAGACATGTAACAAGTGTGCATGGAAAGAGCAAAGACTTTTTCTGAGAAATGTTGGGCCCAGAGGTCTTGGCACCCACCGGGGTGACACACGTCTATCTAGGCTTCCTTAGGCCTGCTGTTTGTCTTTGGAGGAAGCCTGAGGCCTAGTCATCACGTCTTTGTCTTGAGCCCTCTCACAGATGTGTCTCTGGCCATGGCTGTAATGTGTGTTGTCTTTGACCTGCCCCTTGAGGGCTCAGCCCTGTGTGACACTTTATAATATTTTCATCCAGGTTAGCTGTTTATGGTCATTATACTTGCATTTCTACAGGTTTAAACTAAGGTTCCTCACACACTTGGCGTCATGCGGTATCTGTCCTTTTGTGATTTATTCACTTGCCTGATGTCCTCAAGGTCCATCCAGGCCGCAGCATGTGGCAGACTGTCCTCATCCAGACTGAGTCATGTTCTATTGTGTGCGTGTATCACGTGTTCTTTATCCATTCATCCACGGAAGGACGTTTAGATTCTTCCCACAGCTGCGCGATTGTAGACAGTGCTGTGGCCAGCATGGGGATGAGGTTATTTCTGTGTCATATTCATCTCAAATTTTTTTGGATAAATATCCAGAAGTTGGATCGGTGGATCACATGGTAATCTTATCACTAATGTTTTGAGGAACTACACACTATTTCCTTCAGCGACTGCATGCTTTATGGGCCCACACACAGCGCACGGGCCTTCCGGTGCAGGCGTATCACACTAGTCTTCTTTCGGTCATGGCGTCCTAGCAGGAGTGCGGAGTGCCTCTGAGCGCTAACTCCGGCCTCACTTCTGTCTTGCTTCTGTCTGCTGCCTGTTCCTTGAGAGTATCACTGCTAAGCCAGAAACAAACGTCCATGTCTCTAGAGATCACTTTGATTTTTTTTACTCATAAATAAACACAAGTTCCTTGTGCTGGGGCTTTTTTTTTTATACAAAACAAAGCAAAACTCTGTGGAAAAGGTAAAATGTAGTTTCTCTTCTTCATGCCTGTCTCCTTGCAGATGTATGTCACATGCTGGCTTCGTGGTCAGGTCACTTAACCGTGTCACCTGGTGAAGGAGTTAAATATCCTCTCCTGGCATCAAGCTTAAATTTGCTGTGAAGTTTTTGACAGAGAAATATTGTTATCTGTGCACATCACTGCGAAATGCTATTTTCCGCAGCCTCATCTCTGTAGATAATCAGAGCAAAGTAAATATTAAAATAGTGAATTTTTACAAGTAGTAGCTTCTTTACTCTAGAGAAGCTATTTGACCTACTGAAAATTTCTGAATGAGCATATTATCATCAGCATTAATTAGAAATAAGTTTATAACTTCATGATAGTAATAACAACAGGCATAACATTTACTATTACAAAGAAAACAATTTACACTTTTTCCCCCAGCTCTATACTTTCGGTAAGCTCAAGAGTAACTCTGAGGAGCATAGCAACAACCTTGTTCCATAGGATCACGGACAGCATCGGCTCTGAGGGAACAAGAGAGTTGAGAAGGAAAATAAACAACATATCACTGTGGCCCAGGATCCTCGGGCTTCATCCTGAGTCTGGAGACTAAACTCTGAAAGACTGTTTCTGCCCATTATGTCTGGCCAGAGCCCCACCCCACTGGTTGAGATTCCCAAACTTTCCACATTTCCTACCAGGAAATTGTCCTTTCTCCTCAGGGAGGAATATCTAGAGAAAAATCAACAGTCTCCACCCTCTCCCAGGATGTTATCACACTGGAATAGGGCAGGGTGGAACCCTGTGAGCAGCGGAAGTTGTCCCAGAGCCTGTCACCCTGTTGTTGATTGCCGGGGCAGAGAAGGACATTTTGCCCTCGCTTCCCTTTTTTTTTTTTTTTTTTTTTGCTTTTTGAGACAGGGTCTCGCGTTGTAGTTCAGGCTGGCCCTGAGCTCACTATGGTGCCCAGGCAAGCCGCCACGAACTCAGCAATCCTCCTGTCTCTGCCTCCCGAGTGCTGGGATTACAGGCGTGAGCCACCACGTCCGGCATTGTGGTGTGCGGTGTTGATTGTTGGTGGGCGTGTCTCCATGCCCAGCATTATATGTGGTTACCCAGGATCGAACTCAAGACCTTGCGCTTGCGAGACAGGCGCCAGAACCACTGAGCTAACCCTCCGGCCCTCGCTTCCCTTTTTGAAGCTCCTCACCCTGCAGGTTCTTCCCGAACTCCAGTCAGGTAAAGAGAGCCACTCAGATAAGAGAAGGACCGAGAAAAAAGATAAGGAGTAATAAAAATAAAACAAAAGTTCTACCTGTAGGGAATGTCCAGAGCTGCTGGGCAGGTGGTAAATGCTGGAGAACATTTTGTCTTCCTGTCTGTATAATAGCTCTAGAGCTTGGTGTGTTAATGCTTTCTGTTGGGAATAAAAACTTCCTAGGGCTGGAAATTTAGCTCAGGGGTTCCAGTGCCTGGGCCTAAGGTTCCTGGTTAGATCTGGTAACCACATAGAACAGTACTGGGTGTGGTGGCTCACACCCACCTGCAATCAATACCACACACCACAAATGCCAGATTTGGTGGCTCAAATCTGTAATCTCAGCATTGGGGAGGCGGAGGCAGGAGGATTGCTGAGTTTGAGGCTTGCTTGGGGCTACATAGTGAGCTCAGGGCCAGGCTGAACTACAAAACGAGACCCTGTCTCAAAAATTATAAAAAAATAAAATAAAATAAATACTTCCTAATGGCATGTTTCAGAAGGAACTAGCTTACTTGAAGTTATGTTTATTTTGAGCATTAACTCCCAGTTAAGTGAGGTTAACTTTCAGGAAAAGTAATGATGGTCTGATTCTTGGTTAATGTGTTACCTCCTGAGTAAGAAAGTACTGTTTTTGTGAAACTTCTCTCTCCCAAGGTGACCTTTCTAGATCTAATATCTGAAGGATCTGCGCTAACAAACCTTACTAGGGCAGCAATTCCCCCTTGGGTTTATCGATTTTATATTGTGTGAGTTTCCATTTTATGGTCTTTTTTGTTCTCCTTTAATTAAGTTTATTTTAACAAGTCAGGTGGTATGAACATATTCACCAGCTCCCAGTGGAAATAGACTTCCCCATCTCACTTCCATGCTGCATCCGTGTCCAAGCTGACCGCGGTTTCCCACGTGTCCTCTGTACCGAGCTTCCACGTGGCCCTTGCTGGCCTTGCACCCCAGCAACACACCGATCCTGGCCAGTAGGTGGAGCCATAAGCACTGGCATTTTGATAGGTCGCCTCTTTCTGTTCCTCCAGCCCACGGGCCGCACTGAGTATCCCGCTGTACACAGGCCTCAGGCTTCTCCCTTGGGTCCCTCGGCTGCTTTACTTTGACTGGAGCCCCACCCCCACCCAGCCCTACTCCGTCTGAGCATTGCTTTCTACCTGCACTTCAGAGACACACGTCTTGCCACTTCTTAAACTCCCTTTGCAGTCATTGTCCACATCACATTTGTGATTCCCTGATAATTCACACAGTGCCCTAATACTACAGCTGCCTTGTGGCTGAGAGGGGTTTTTTTTCTCTAATGACTTTGTGTTCTGTTGCCCTAGATTTTAGCACCTTGTCCCTAAATGTTACATTTAATATATCTGCATTTGTCACAGTCTTAATCTAAGGACAAAGGACAACCTGCTAGTGTTTACTCACTGCTCTGTCATAATACCATAGCATCTTTCTCTAAAAGGTTGGTCACAGTGCTGACGAAAGTTGCTAATGTTTTACAGAGGGATTCTCGTGAATGAATGTTTTTCTTGGTAAAGATTTTCAAGATATTTAACATTATGGAGGTATACCAGGAAAATGACCTCAGACCCTACCTCTATCTCCCAAATTAACTGTATTCTGAGAAAATTTATCATTAGTGATTCCTCAAACCATTAGTGATACTCAAGTTACTTTGCCCCAACATAAAGCATATGATGCTTAATGATTTGTCACAAAGTTCAGTTGTCTTTAAAGTGAAAATCTTAAAAAAAAAAAAAAAAAAAAACAGTGGGATTAGAGATTTCACTCTGGTTCCAGTGCATGCCCCGCAAGCACAAGGTCCTGATTTCCATCCTGGTAATCACATACCACAATACTGGGTGTGGGGAATCACACCCACCAGCAATCAATATTGCATACCATAGTGCTGGGCAGGGTGGCTCATGCCTGTAATCCCAACAATCAGGAGGCAGAGGCAGGAGGATTACTGTGTGTTCGACGCTTGCCTGGGGTACATAGTGAGTTCAGGGCAAAGCTGAACTACAAAGCGAGACCCTGCCTCAAAAAAAAAAATCATTGAACTTTTTTATATCTTCACTATCAACCTACTTTCATTATACTAATATTTCTAATATAGTAAGCATCCTCACTAGTATTTCTTAGATTAATGTAATTTCATTCACACTGGGAATCACTTTCTATAAATGACAATTTTATTTTTCGAATGATCTTTAAGATTTTTCATGAATCTTTGGGTAATAATTTAGGCCTTCAAGTGTGAATGAGTATTTCTTTCTTAGGAAAATATCGCCCTCTAGTGGAAAGTTATTATATTACAACCTAAAAAGAAAAGTTAGCAAGCATTATTCTGACCTATTAATAAATGTTTTGTTTTTTAATAGTTTATACGGGGGACAAAATGTTAAACATTTGAATATACTTAGCAATATTTTTCCAAGAACTATAGTGGAGTTTTTCTGTAAATTCATTTCCTTAATTAAATAGAAAAATAAATATTTTAAGATACAAATTACAGGACCAGGGATTTAGTTCAGTGGTTCTGGCGTCTGCCCGACAAGTGCAAGGTCCCAAGATTGATCCCTGGTACCACAAATCACAATGCTGAGCATGGTGGCTCACACCTGTAATCTCAGCACTAGGGAGGCAGAAGCAGGAGGATTCCTGTGAGTTCAAGGCTAACCTGGGCCACATAGTAAGATCCTGTCTCAAAACAGAAAAGAAAAGAAGGCCAGATCTTTAGCTCAGTGATTCTGGTGCCGCCTAGCAAGCGCAAGGTCCCTGGTTTGACCCCCAGTAACCCCATACAATACTGAGTGTGGTGACTCACTCTCACCAGCAATCAGTATGACATACAACAGTGCCGGACATAGCTGCTCATGCCTGTCATCCCAGCACTCGGGAGGCAGAGGCAGGAGGACTGCTGAGTTCAAGGCTTGCCTGGGGTACATAGTGAACTCAGGGCCAGGCTGAACTACAAAGTGAGACCCTGTCTCGAAAGAAAGAAAGAAAGAAGAAAGGAAGAAGGGAAAGGGAAAGGGAAAGGGAAAGGGAAAGGGAAAGGGAAAGGGAAAGGAAAGGA
>PVIC010035584.1:0-19012 GCA_004025085.1 Thryonomys swinderianus | reverse complement strand
CACTATGGTGCCCAGGCAAGCTGCCGCGAACCCAGCAATCCTCCTGTCTCTACCTCCCGAGTGCTGGGATTACAGGCGTGAGCCACCACGTCCGGCATTGTGGTATGCGGTGTTGGTTGTTGGTGGGCGTGAGTCTCCACGCCCAGCATTATATGTGGTTACCGGGGATCGAACTCAGGTCCTTGCGCTCACGAGGCACAAGGCAGGCGCCGGAACCACTGAGCTAACCCTCCGGCCCTAAAACACTAATTTTTAAGAGTAAAAGAAAAACAGACCAAATCCAAGGGAAAAAAAAACACAAAAATTAAATTAAAAAGCATGAAAGTAGGGCTGGGGATTTAGCTCAAGTGGTACCACACCAACCTTGGACACACAAGGGTCTGAGTTCGATCCTCGGTATTGCAAAAAAAAAAAAAAAAAAAAAAGCATGAAAGTAGGCCAGGAATGTAGTTCAACAGTAGAGTGCTTGCTTAGCAAGAGCCAGGCTCTAGGTCTACCCACTAGCACCATGCAAAATGATACAAAAAAAACCCCTACAAAAATAATGCTTTTCAATTGGTTCCATGCTGTTATTTTACACTGGGCTGTGAAACATTTTCCTTTAGTCTTGCCCAGCCAAAAAGTTATATTTCTGGGTCCCAGCCTTGTTTCAGCTCTTACACTTGAACCCAGGGGTTTAAGGCCAGCCTGGGCAACATAGTGAGATTTGCATCTCAACAGAACACTTGACCATGGTAATATGCACATGCAGTCCTAACTACTACCTGGAAAGCTAAGTTGTGAGGATCACTTCAGTAAGTAGTTCAAGACTAGCCTCGGTGACGTAGTGAGACTCCATCTCAGAAATCATAAACAAAATCATAGATGATAACCCCACAGAGCAATAAACTGTATGTAACTGCCCAAATTCTTTTTTTTTCTTTTGGTTTTTGAAACAGAGTCTTGCTATGTAGCTCAGGCTGGCCTTGAACTCAGGGTAATCTTCCTGGCTCAGCCTCTACAGTGCAGAATGACAGGCATGCACCATTATACCCAAGCCCCCGAATTCTTATTAAAATGTGTATTTTGGCTATGGATGTAGCACAGCAGTAAAGCATTTGCCCTGCATGTGTGAGGACCTTGGTTTGATCCCAAGCACCTAAAAAAAAAAAGTTTCTTTTCTAATTTATGTTGAGTCTTAGTCCTTCAGATTTGTAAATCCACTTCAGCCTCATCCTAGCTAGTTGTTACATTATTTCCCTCCTTTCCTTTTTAAAAAAATTTTGTTTAGGTATTGGGTTTTGAAACCAGGGCCTTTGTCCTGAGCTAAATTCCCAGCCCTTTTTTTTAATGGTACCACGATCAAACTCAGAAACTTGTTCTTTTTAAATTTTGAAACAGGGTTTTGTTCAGGCTGGGTGTGGACTTGTCATCCTCCTCCCTCAGCTTCCCAGGCATGGGCCACCATGTTTAAGTACATTCACTTAAATTACCATACCTACTGCATAGTAAATCAACTCACCCAAATATAACTGCGTTCCACTGCATGATGTTGTTTTCAGATGGTGCGCCACTGACACCCACCGGTGGGTCCTCTTGTAATCTAGAAATCCAGAGTGGTAATTTTCAAAGTTGAACATTAAGGTTACTAAGGTCAAAGAGAACACCTATAAACTCTGTACCATCTACTTTGAAATACTAAATCCATTTCCTTTTATTGTACTGAGCTGGCATGAACCACATGATTTAATATATCCATGAGACACATATACTTATTAAATATGCCTCCAAATTATCTGTAAGTCCAAAGGGCTTGGGAGCCTCTCCAAGTTTCAAGACTAAGACATAATCTATTAAAGGACTGATGTACAGACCTGTGTTTTTCTTTTCAGACAGGGTCTTGCTTTAGAATAGGCTGGCCCTGAGCTCACTATGTAGCCCAGCGAAGCCTCAAACTCACAGCCATCCTCCTGCCTCTGCCTCATGTTGGTTATGAGCCACCATGCCCTGCAGCATAGGTTGTGAGCAGGAGTCACCACACCTGGTATCATTGTATGTGGTTACCGGGGACTGAACTCAGGACCTTGCACTTGCGAGGCAGGCGCCGGAACCACTGAGCTAACCCTCCAGCCCCAAAGTATATATTTTTTAGCATTATCAATTTCTGTTGTTTAAAAATACAAAGACAGTGTGTATAGGCTGCAGCTACTGGTGCAGTATGTTGCAGACAGAGAGGGAGAGAAAGCAAAACTCACAGTACACACCAGATGACTAAAAGCAGTCAATTAGGAAAACAGTTTTTGGCTTAAATTTTTCTTTTACATTCCCCCGGTGTGTAGTTCAGACTTGCCTTGAACTATGTAACCCAGGCTGACTTCTGAGTTTGCAGTGATCCTCCTGCCTCAGCCTCCCAGGTACTGAGATTATAGGGATGGGCCACCATATCCAGCTTTTTAAAATCAGAAGTTTGAGATGGATTTTCCAGTAGTCTCTACTGGCTCTGCACTACTGTCAAAACTATCTCTTGATCTAGAGGAGAGCCAATGGATGTGCTTCATTCAGAGTTAAGCAGGGAACTGCAATAATGAACCAAGAGGGACAATGGACATAAACTGGAAAACATCTGACTTTCAATCAACTGTCTGCAAGACTCAATATGTTTTCTGAGGCCCAGGGATTTAGTTCAGTGGTTCCTGTTTCCAGTGTCTGCCTTGCAAGTGCAAGGTTTCGAGTTCAATCCTGGATACCACACACCACTGTAGTGGGCATGGAGGCTCACGCCTGTAATCCCAGCACTTTGGGAGGCAGAAGCAGGAGGACTGCTGTGAGTTCAAGGCTCGCCTGGGCTACAGCCTGAACTACAAAGCGAGACCCTGTTAAAAAAAAAAAAAAAAAAAAAAGACTTCTAGGCCAAAGAGAAAATCTTTTAAAGACTGTCACTTCAATAAAAAAAAACTCTATTATACATAGAAATCTACTCTTTTTAGTCGTATAAAAATAATACTTTTTGGCCTAACTCAAGCAGATTAGATGCTATGAACAGAAGCCTTGGGAAACCACTACTTGATTTCTACCCTAAAGGGGCTAAAAAGAAACTACAAATGAATTAAACGGTAGTTGGCCGAAAAAACAAAACAATGTCCTCCGAAAGCCTCACTTAGGGCTAATGGCGAAGGTGAGAGGTTACTTTCTGAGCGGCAAATCTAAGTTTTTATATTACAGTTTTGTCTCAATCAAGGTAGGTCTCCCCCCTCCCCGGGGAGCCTTAAGAAAAAGGTAGAAAACATTGTAACGCTAAATTGCTCACTAGTTTTGTTTCTGTGTCCCAAAGTATTCGGTAAAAGGTAAGCTGAAGGAAGTCATTTCTTCCTTACAGCCCCCACACCTAACAAAACCCTGTTTTACAAAAGGAGGCCCAGGGAGTATCGGATTGGCGCCCGTCTGAGGAAAGGCCTTTTTCCAGATGGTGAGGCTATAGATAGGGCTTTATTCACCAGCCAGAGACCAGTTCCAGAAGGCCCTGGCAGGCAGGGCGGCCGGCCGAGGCCAGCTCTCAAGGTCCTTCCGGGCGGCCGGGCAGGGTCGGGTTTCGGGGACAGCTCACCACCTCCGGCCCCGGCGCGGCGGACCCCACCCTCACGTCAGGAGGACGGGGGTGGAGGGGGGGTTGGGGGTAGGGTGGGCGAGCGCCCCAACGCCGCTACAGAGCGAGGCGACCGCGGCGCTCGGAACAAAGCTGACTGGTGCAGCAGGTGAGGCCCAGCGCCGGCCGGAGCGCACTTCCAGGGGTCCCGGCAGGGGCGCCGCGGGGTGACGGGCGCGAGGCGAGGTCTGGCGCCCGAGACGCCGGGCACCTGGCCTAAAGGGGGCAGCAGGGACGCCCCGGCCAGCTGACCGCCAGCTCTTCACTCTTCTCAGAGAAAAAGAGGAGCACTGTCGAGATTCCTGTGCTTCCAGCGTAACAAACAGGGAGCCAGAGTGAGAACCGACCCCTCAGGTCACAAGGGACAGGTGTCTGGCCCCGCCCGGCAGCCCCAGCTCCGGGAGACGCCGCCGTCTCGGCGAGGCCCTTACCGCTTGAAATCCCGCATGAGTCTCCTCCGCGCCGGGGTCGACATGGTCCCCAGCTGCCCCGCGGTCAGTCTGAAAGAAAAGAGTCCCGCGCGGCCCCCCCACCCCGGCGCAGCGGGCGAATCACTGCGGGTCGCCGCCGCCGCCGAGACTGCACAAACAACCCGCAGTGACGTCTCCCTCCGCCGCCCCGGATCCCTCCGCCCTCCGCCGCACCGCGCAGGCGCGGAGGAGGGGTGTTGGCGCCCCCGCCGGGGGAGTTCGGTCGTGCGGCGCTGATCGGCTTCTTGCGCCGGACAGCGGGCAGGATTTTGCGGGCCCTCACGAGGGACTCCAGCTTAAGGGCCACTGAACCCACGCGCTACCCAGTTTCTCCCCACTCCCGTCACTGCCTTAGGTTCCCACCCCGGCCAGATTTCGGGGAAGCGGTAGGATGACGTAAGGTCACGTGACTGTGGCGGCGATGTCAACAATCCACCCCTGGGGGGGGCCGAAATCTCTAGAACCACGTGTCCCTGTGACGCTTTGGAATGGGTCACGTGGGAGCGCCCTCTGGTCTGAGTTTCAGCCAGGTGTAAGATGTGGCTTAGACCTGTGGGATTATTCTCCGTTTGTCCCAGGCACAGGGACATAAAAGGGATCGTCACGGAAGCAACAGTTTGTTTCACTGGTCCTTAAAACGGGACCAAAACGCAGGAGGGATGGCGTGCACCTGTAGTCCCAGTGCTGTGGGAAGCTGAGACAGGAAAGTCATCCATTCTAGGCCAGTCGGGCCATTGTAATGATCTTCCTGCTTCACCTTTGTCTCAGAAAATTTAAAAAGGGCCAAGTGTGGTAGTGCACACCTGCAGTCCCAAAACGTGGGACGCTGAGCCAGGAGAATCATTGTTTGAGGCCAACCTTCCAAAGGTTCCTGGTTCAATACCCAAGCTTCAAGAAAATGAAAGACTAAACCAAAAGTAACTTGGGCTGAGTTAGTTGTGTGGCATTTCAATTCTGGTATGTGGGACAGGGAGGGCAATCGAAAGGTTCACACAACCCTCTAATAATTACAGCATTGAATGCTGAGCCCTACACAAAGTAAACCGCTTTGAAGTGCTTCCTTAGTGCCTCCAGATAATATCTCCGGGCACTGTGGTGGGGTTTCCAGGGTTGAAAGTTGGGCGAAGATGAATGATGAGTTATAGATTGTCTAAGTATTGTTTGAAGAGCACAGAATAATGGAAATGTGTCTGTCTTTGCGGGGTCTGCTTTCATTTGAAGATGTGTCAAGAGTCCGTGGCTTTGCCTAACATAGGGTATCCGCCTATTTGTCAAGAAACGTAGGGATTTTCAGTGGGTATCATTGGGTGGGTGGTTGTCACAAACCTATAAAAATGATTCAGATCTGGGGGAAGGGCTTCTGCAGACTGGGTGGGCATTATCCATGTAGCAGGTAAGATGCAAGGACCACCGGTGCCCCCTGCTGCTTTCTCTTTGGAAATGTTGATCCCGTACATTTCCTGTAGCCGCTCAGTTCTCTCCTAAGCCTCTTACCTTCAGACCTTTATCGGTCAGGAAGGCTTTGAACACTTCCTTTCCTCCACATTAGGGAATTCGTCAGTTCTCCAGGGAAACAAGAGTGGAATAAGGACCTTCACTTCGCGCCAAGGGCGACTAGAGCAGCCTGGCCTCAAAAGGGTTTTATCCACTTTCCTGATCATTAGACTCCGAATCTCTCTTGCTTGTGCTAACTTTGGTGAGGGAATGAGCCAGCGCTAAGGTCTTACGGGGCACTCACACTGCAATTCTCTAGAAGCTGCAGATTCTTACCTTTACTCCTTTGCCTTCCTGCCATAGCGGTGCTACTCTCCCATGGCTAAGGAGAGAGACACGAGGATTACTGTAGTGAAATGCTGAAGGAAATTCTTTTTTCACCCATTCTCCTCCCTTCTCGTCAATCCTTCCCCTCTACCTTGAGCCCTTTGTTTCTATTTTCCTTCCATTCTTTTTTATTTTTAGCAGTACTAGAGATTGAACCTAGGACCTTTGCACTAAGGTGGATCCCCATCTAATGGCCTTCATACAAAGCTACATCTCCAGTAACCCCCCCCCCCTTTTAAAATTGAGACAGGGTCTCCTTACAATACCTATTCTGGGTTTGAATTTTCAGACCCTTCTGCCTCAGCCTCCCAGAGTGCTGGGTTTATGTTCATACCTGGCTGGATAAACATTTTTTTTTAGTTTTTTGAGACAGGGTCTTGCTTTGTAGTTCAGGCTGGTCCTGAACTCACTGTGTAGCCCAAGCTAGCCTTAAACTCACAGCAATCCTCCTGCCTCTGCCTTCTTGGTACTGGGATTACAAGCATGAGCCATCATGCCAAGCACTGTGGTGTGTGATACTGAGTGCTGGGATTACAAGTGTAGCCTCCACGCCCGGTATTGTGGTATGTCTACCAAGGATCAAACTCTGACCTTGAGCTTTCCAGGCAGATGCTGGAATCATTGAGCTAAATCCCTGGCCCAAGAAACTTAAAAAAAAAAAAAAAGAAACTGAAAAATCTGTTATTTGTTTATCTAGCAATTTATGGCTGTTCTGAAAACAGTTTGAGACTTTTCAAAATGAATAATGTTTTTGACAAATTCTATGAATGTGTTTCATAAAGCCTAGGAATGGTGTATTAATAATCACATGCTCGGGTCAGGGATTTAGCTCAGTGGTTCCAGCGTTTGCCTAGCAAGTGCAAGGTCCCTGGTTTGTAACTGGGCGGTAACCACGTACAACAATACTGTTGCATAGTGACTCACGCCCAACAGCAATCAGTACCACATACCACAGTGCTGGGCGTGGTGGCTCATGCCTGTCATCCCAGCACTCAGGAGGCAGAGGCAGGAGGATTGCTGAGTTTGAGGCTGGCCTGGGCTACATAGTGAGCTCAGGGCCAACCTGAACTACAGAGTGAGACCCTGTCTCAAAAAAAAAAAAAAAAAAATCACATACTCAGCAAGGCTAACTATACAATCTACCACTGAGCTACACTCCCAAGAAAGATTTTCGGGATATTAATGTTAAAGTTCTGGTCACCAGGCCTGCCAGAACCTATTTATAAAAAGAACAGATTAAAAACTAATTGTATACTCTAGCAATTTTGTAACTCTACATTATGTGCTCAGGGAAGGCCGGGACTCACCCTGGTACATCCTGGGTCTGTTGGAGCTGTTTAACAAACACTTAATAAATATGCTTATCAGCATGTCCTAGTCTTCTATAGGTTTTACTATGGCATTCCTTTTTGGTAGAAATCATTTTATAATATGGTTTATAATATAATATATATAATATAATATAATATAATATAATATAACTTTTCAAAGGAAAAAACAATTGGAATATTTTGGATAATAACCATGACTACTTCTCTTTCCTCTCCTGCTGCTCTCACTCTAGCAGGATGGGAGAAACAATTGGGGAGCTTTATAAAAATACTTATTTCCAATAACACACTTGTGGTTCAAGATCCTGGGGCTCAATCCCCAGTATTACAAACAAAATTTGTTTGACTTTACCAATTAAGTCAAGATTTCTGGAAGAGAGACTTCTCCAGGTGTAATTTTCATGTGAGCTGGGGTAGGGAACACTGGACTAGAATTTGTTGAATAATACCCCTCCTTATTTAGGGCTAGCAATAGCTGGTGATGGCTTTTTACAATTATCACTTCACAGAAAAGCAGTCGCAATAAAGATCACATTGCCTGGGCACTTGTGCTAGTAATATCTTTGTTTTACACTGGAAGCTTGAACTCCAGCTGATCTCAGCTACATCTTAAAATGTCAGACACTACCCCCATCACAATGTATGTGGCACAATCCTTGGAGTTATCTGCTTTTCTAAGAGAGGAAATTCTGGCGTGTATTTTAAAAGGCTTACAAGGAGTTGAAAAATTTTAAGAGGACGCAACAGATTTTTTTTAAAAGTTTGGATTTTTGTTTATGATGCTGGAGATGAAGCCAGGGCCTCAGCAAGGCAAAGTACACAATCTACCGCTGAGCTACAATCCCATGAAAGGTGTTTGATTAAAGAACCATCTTATCCCAGTTATAAGGATGTATGTATACCGACTGCTAAGGTCGAACTGAGGTCTACGGGATATTACTGTTAACTACGCAACTTGAAAAACTAAGCACACAAGATTTCCTTCGAAGTCTCTCGTTTTACAAGTTGTCCCTGATTAGTGACAAGAGCCACCTCTTTAGGATTGTGGCTAACGAGCTACTGCTGTCCCGTCAGAACAAATCCACGACCCAGGTGGGACACCTCCGCCCCAGTTCCCTTTCTTAGATTTCCAGTCATCATATAGTGATAAGAAGGGGGTCCAAGCCCGTTCCGGCTCAAAATCAACAACCTCTGAAGTCGCTCAACTGCGACAGCCCTGAGTACCTCCCAACCCCCACCCCACCCCCCTTCCGAGCGCGATTCCCTTCAGCGCTCACCTGAGGTAGCTTCCGCTTCTTCTCACTTTCCCTTCCGGGTCGGGACCCGGCCGGTTTCCGGCCTTAGCATCGGTCTTAATATCCGGTCTTGCGTACCAGGTGCCGAGCTCAATGCCTCCGCCCCCCCCGTTGCCATGGTAGCAGGTGGCTGACGGTAAAGTGAAGGTGGCGTTACGTTGTCTCGCTGCGACTATGCGGTTCCAGGGCACCAAGAACCCAGAATGGGCTGAGGTGGCTATGGCAGCGGGGCGCGACGCCGGTCCGGGATTCCTAGACTCTGCCTTTGAGGAGAGGGTGGGACTGAGGCTCCCCCAGCTCCCGGGGCCTCACTGTGATAAGTCGGTTGGAGACTTCTTGATATGACCAGAGTACCATGGGAAGGAAGTGGGGGTCCCACGCGAGGTGTACAGTGACATGCAGTGAGGCCATGTCCGTGTTAAAGGGAGTTTCCTACGTTCCGGTGAGGGCTGGAGCCTCTCAGACAACTTACTCCCTAGATGGTAGTTCCCAAAGACATGGCTCTGGGACCCCCCCCCCCCATTAGAAAATAGAGGTTGGTTGGGCCTAGGTATTCTACAGCTTGAGAAAAAAAAAAGTGTAAATGTTTAACCTTTTCCATTTTCTTTCTCTGTTTCTATGAAGAAGTAGAACCCAGGCTTGGAAATGGAGATATATGAAAGTCTTGGAAAAGTGGGACAGGGAAGTTATGGTACAGTCATGAAATGTAAAAGCAAGGATACGGGACAGATAGTGGCCATTAAGATATTTTATGAGAAACCGGAAAAATCTATCAACAAAATTGCAGTGAGAGAAATAAAGTTTCTGAAGGTTGGCTTTTTTTTTGCCTTACTCTGTTAAAAGAAAAATTGAAATGGTATAAAAATTTGTAAAAGACGTACTGGGCGTGGTGGCTCACGCCTGTAATCTCAGTACTCGGGAGGCAGAGACAGGAGGATTGCTGAGTTTCAGGTTTGCCTGGGCTACATAGTGAGCTCAGAGCCAGCCTGAACTACAAAGCGAGACCCTGTCTCAAAAAAAAAAAAAAAATCGTAAAAGAATTATGTCGTTCAACACCTAGCTTAACATATAATAGAAAAATCCTTATTGTATATGTTTTGTAATTTTACCCTGATAGAAATATATGCTTGTTAAAGTAGTAAGATTTTGCCAGTATTGTCAAATCCTAAATATCCATGTGTAATACTTAGTAAAAATGTGTACTTTGTGCAAAGCATTGTGCTGAGACTATAAGGAAGTTAAAAATAGATCTTTAAAGATTTTTATATGTTAACCAGAGAGATAGGAGGGTGTATGCCATTGTGCCCAGTTGAAAGATTTTTTTTTTTTTTTGAGACAGGGTCTCACTTTGTAGTTCAGGCTGGTCCTGAGCTCATTACGTAGCCCAGGTAAGCCTCGAACTCAGCAATCTTCCTGCTTCTGCCTCCCAAGTGCTGGGATTACAGGCGTGAGCCACCATACCTGCCTGAAAGATTTTTTTTTGAATGACTGATTTTCTGCAACTCTGTATGCTGGATGACCATACAAATATAGCTGCTCTTAGCCAGACCTCCCGGGGTGTTTCTAACTTATCATTTTATAAATCCTGAGGGCTTATGTGCTTGTTTCACATGCAGAGAAAACTGAGTAGGAGAACAGTGAGTTTGTGTACTGTTACGCCACATAAGTGCCAGGTGACTGACAGTCCTGTTGGATAAGGAAAACTTCCTGAAGGTATGGGACATGACTTCAGTTTTAAAAGATTTAGAGAAGATGGAGGAACTACCAAATGTCAGTGTAGGACAGCAACATGAATTCAGAAAGTCTAACACAGAACAGAAGAACAAGATCAAAAGGAAAAAGAAAAAGAGCAGAGACATTGGCCTGTAATTTGCTATACAGAACTGGAAAGAGGTGAGATTAGTGCAATAAACTGGATGTAGATCTGAAAATCTTGTCTTCTAGACAGAGTCAAAATCTGATTTTGCAAGAGGTGACAGTGAAGGTTTTGAATTCAGTGTAAAGAAACTATAAAAAATAATGTACCATATAGAATGGAGAGCTGAGAGAGTAAAAATTGAAAGGTCTGTTAGCAGTTTAATACTGAAAAAGTAGTAAATGTCATGAGAGGCCCTTCTGGAATGTAGCAATGTGAATGAGAGCAGAAGTAGAATGAGTTTATTGTGAAAGAAGCCAAAGTGTAGAAGGATGTATAAAAGCAAGAGTCATAGCTTTAAAATTCATTGATTCTTCCAACTGATGAAAATTTGAAAGACTCAGAAAAAACATCAATTGGAAACTGGTTCAGTTTTGGACATTTTTATTTGAACTGAGAAGAGTACATTTAAGTAAGGATAACACTAAGCTTTTATCATTAGGAAATGAGGAGATCAAGGCAGAAGATGTAGGTATGACAGGTCAGTTTAGAGAAAACAGGAAAGTGGAGGACAGAGAATTAATGTTTCTTGGTAATTAGATACAAAACTAGTGAATGAAATAGATGTGTTCTTACTGGAATCTACATTCTTTAAGGTTTATAATCTTGACAAGTCTGTTTTAGGAGTGATGAAAACAGGTACACATCTTGCTTATCTTTGTTATACAAAAGTAATTCTTTGTAAATATATATGATGGATCATTTTGTTTTCTAAATAAGTTAGTATAGTAATATTAGGTTTCTGTGGCTAGTTACATCTGCTCTATTTTTAAATAATGAATGGAAGTTGACGTTGATAGAGATGTGTTATGATTTTGCAAGCAGTACTAGTCCCCTTCTGATGACCTAAAGCATAATAACTTTAAGGATTCTGTGCACTGTGATAATCTGCTTAGGAGACCTTTTCCCATGTAGTATCTCTTGCTCTTTCTTTTTTTTTTTTGAGACAGGGTCTCACTTTGTAGTTCAGGCTGGCCCTGAGCTCACTATGTAGCCCAGGCAAGCCTCGAACTCAGCAAACCTCCTGTCTCTGCCTCCTGAGTGCTGGGATTACAGGCATGAACCACCACGCCCGGCTCTTGCTCTTTCTTTAACTTGTTGTACTTAAGCTGATTATTTTTCTCAGTCATTTTAAATAATAGCCAATGTATATGTGGCAAGAACAGAAAGAGGTGAACTTAAAGATGTATCTTACTGCTAAAGCTGTTATGCAGATTGTTCTAAGATACCTTAACTACTCTTACTGGCTTTTTATAGGATTTTTAATTTAATGTAATGTAGTTCCACTGAGATTTATTGAGTTATATTCTTAGTCTAAAAATATTGCCAAAATTACTCACTTTGAACTGAATCTTCATCTGTTAGAATTTCATTAAATAAATTACAGGTTAATTTCATTAAATAAGTCACAGAGAAAATCTGCAGAAAAGTTGTCCAGTAATGGAGAAAGATGAAAAAGGGGTAATAGAGCATTTCTAGGATTTTCATGGTTTATCTGAAAAAAACACCTTGTTCCTTAACCCTGGGTGAGTCTCCCCTAATGCTTAGTAGCTCATATTAACCTTTTGCAGCTTTAACCTCCCTTTAAAATAAAAACTAGACAGGAAGGAAACCAGTAATTTTCCTTACCTCCAAAAGCAGTCAGTTCTTTTCACTGCTGCATATATTTTGTTGCTACAGCATTCTGGCATCTTGTCAACCAGGGAAATTGGGAGCAAAAATAGGAAAGGAATCTGGCATTATATTTGGCATGTTTTTCTGTGACTCATGATTCAGCAATTTTAGTCTCTAGTTACAGAAATGAAAAATTGACATCATGCCATTGGAATAAAGACAAAATTTTATAAAAGTATATATTTCTAATCCAATACTGAAAATATACCCCTTAATCCTTAGCCAAATGAATGTTATTGATTATTTGAAAACAAATTCTTAAGTATTTCAGAATTGGAACTGTTAAAAATGTGTCAATGAGTTGAAAAAATAGAATAAACAACATAGAACACTAAGTATAATTTCCTTTCTAGGCAGATAGATGGTCATTTTTGACGTTTTAAAATTATTTTAATAATGGCAACAGTGTGAAAGGCGTTTTAATGGAATAGTAAGACAATGAACAAAATCACAAGTAATTAACTATATAAAATTTCTGTTTTATAGATTGTCATTTCATATATCTAATTTTTTTTTTTTTTGAGACAGGGTCTCACTTTGTAGTTCGGGCTGGCTCTGAGCTCACTATGTAGCCTAGGCAAGCTTCAAACTCAGCAATCCTCCTGTCTCTGTCTCCTGAGTCATATATCTAATTTTATGGCCAAAATTAAAGAATAATTAATTTAAAGTCAGGTCACATACTTAATGGTGGTGAAGGCCAAACTCATTTGAATACCTACTGATCTTAGGGGCTGAAAGTATATAGCTCAGTGGTAAAGTGCTTAGCATGTACAAGCACTGGATTCAGGCTCCAGCACAAAAACAAAAAACAACCCCACCAGAAAACATAAAGACCTTTTAAGTTTCAAATGTTAAACTTAACCACAAACCAAGTTAAAATATCTCAAGGTATTTCCAGGCGTATACCAAATTGCACAATAGTATGTCACCCCTTAATTTAGATAAACAAATACCAACGTGAAGTAAAGCAGTACATCTGAGTTTCTTTGTGAGTATTGACCATGGAATGGGTAAAAATTTTCTTAAAATAGGAAGTAAATAAATCAGTGAAGTAAGTTTTGTTGAAGTTCTTGGAGGAAAAGAAGCTGAGAATATATCTGTTCAAAATTATATAGATGTTATGTACAAATTAATATACTTGAAAAAATTTATTGAAATTTATTTCTTTTATTAATAGCAATTTCATCATGAAAACCTGGTCACTCTGACTGAAGTTTTTAAACAGAAAAAGAAAATTCATTTGGTATTTGAATTTATTGACCACACAATGTTAGATGAGTTACAACACTATTGTCATGGACTAGAGGGTAAACGACTTAAAAAATACCTCTTTCAGATTCTTCGAGCACTTGAATATCTTCACAATAATAATGTAAGTGCTTTATAGTAAGCCAAACTGTAGGATGAATATGAATCATGAGTGTCATTTAAACATTTCATTTTTATGAAGGTGTTATAATTCTTCTTCCCTACAGCACTAAGGGTCTTCCTGAAAGTAGGTATAGGGAATATCACTACCTGACAGTTTCGTTGAAAAACTAAAAAATAGGGCCGGAGGGTTAGCTCAGTGGTTCCAGTGCCTGCCTCGCAAGCGCAGGGTTCTGAGTTCAATCCCCGGTAATCACATACAATGCTGGGCGTGGAGACTCACGCCCACCAGCAATCAATACTTGACTTCCAACTAAAAAGTGTGGACTTGTTCCTGAGGACCCTGGGAACCCTTGGAGGTTTTCAAGCATTGTTGTGATGGTCTAAAAACAAAATCTAAGCTTATTCTGGCAAGAGTAGAAGATAAGAATGAGTAGAGACAGAAAGAACAGATAACATGTTCTTGTGAGAGTCGGATGTGAAAGGTAAAGGCATGGCCTACTCTAATGGCCAGGGGAGAGAAGAAGGATGATGAGAGGATGGGAAGATTTCAAAAAGGAATCAATAGGAATTAGGAACTAATTAGATATGAGGGGATGAAAACAAAAGATGAAATTAAAAATAACTGCAAAACTTTTGAGAATAATGGTGCCATTGGTCATAGCTGACTTAGAAAGGGAAACATTTTTTAGATGTATTGAGGTATTTTAAGAAACAGAGTTTCTAAGAAAAATAGTGGTTTACCAGTGACCTTATGGCTTTAGAAAGTTATAAGAACTGACACACATTTGAGAATTTCTCTCTAAGACACTATGGTTGAAGAAGAAAGGATGGATCAGTCTCAGAGACAAAAGGAAAAACAAAGTGGTTCTGAGCACCAAGTACAGCTGAGTATGGCCGAGTATGAGGTGAGGATGGAAAATACCAGAGAAGGATACCCACATAAACACCTATACTCTCTTTTTCTTTTAATTTTATTTAAAATCTAGAGTGAAATTAACCATGTCCATCAGTTCAC
Organism: Thryonomys swinderianus; assembly: GCA_004025085.1. Taxonomy (NCBI): domain Eukaryota; kingdom Metazoa; phylum Chordata; class Mammalia; order Rodentia; family Thryonomyidae; genus Thryonomys; species Thryonomys swinderianus. Next base: position 4,498 of record PVIC010035584.1, on the reverse strand, counting down.
AGAACATTGGAGAGCTAATTACATTTGAGAATTAAGTCAGATATGAAGAAATGACTTGTGAAAATAGATATTATACTTGTTATCTGGATGTCTGAGTTTAGGCCTTGATTTAAGGTTATCATCATGCTGACAAAAATTGAAATTTCAAATGATTGCTATTTTATGTAATTAAAATATCTGAAATACTGCCTACCGTGATATCCCATTGAACTTTTTAATAAGAATTCATGAATTCACATAGTTTAGAATCAGGAAAACCCTTTTATCTCCAGAAGTATTTGTTTTTCTTTTTATATAATAATGAAAACTCATTTTTGTTGTTAAAACTAGGGATTCCCTGGGCCAGAGATTTAGCTCAGTGGTTCTGGTGCCTATCTAACAAGTGCAGAATGCCTGGTTTGATCACCAGTAACCACGTACAACAATACTGGGTGTGGTGACTTGCACCCACCAGTAAACAGTACCACATACCACAGTGCCAAGCATGGTAGTTCACACCTGTAATCCCAGCACTCAGGAGGCAGAGGCAGGAGGATTGCTGGGCTACATTGTGAGCTCAGGGCCAGACTGAACTACAAAGTGAGACCCCATCTCAAAAAAAAACCCAAAAAACAAAAAACTAGAGATTGCCTGGATCTTTTGTTATTTTTTGTTTCGAGATAGGGTCTTACCAAACAATTAAATTACCCAGGTTGGATTTGAACTTTCTAACCTTGTAGAGTACTGGGAGTGTGTGCCACCGTGCCCAGCCACATATTCCCTCAAATAAAATTTAATATTTAGTTGCAGATATTAGTTCATTATAGGAATATAATATAAATGACTCATTCTAGTGATTTTGATCTGGACATTATAAGCCTGTACAGAACCATTTTGAGGGCAGGAGGGTAGGCAGCTCAGTAGTTGAGTGTATGCTCAGCACATGTGAAGCTCTGGGTTCAACTGCTAGCACCAAAATAATAAACTTTTGGAGTTCTGGGATTAAAGGCATGCCCCACCACACCTGGCTCCTTTGATCTTTTGAATCTGATTTACCTTTTTAGTATTTGCCTTGGCTTCATTTCATTTTAAAGTGATGGGTGGAGAAATAATTAAAAACATAACTTTTTACATAATTTCACTATTTTAATTAGCTAATTTTTCTCTAATTTTGGAGAGATTCCCCAGATAAAGAAACCTCATTTTAATATATTTCATTTTCTGGTTTTGTTTAGGTTACTCTTTGAGATATAAAACCTGAGAATATTTTAGTGTCACAGCCAGGAATCATCAAGCTCTGTGATTTTGGTTTTGCGCGAACACTAGCAGCTCCTGGTGACATTTATACAGATTATGTGGCCACATGCTGGTACAGAGCTCCAGAACTAGTATTAAAAGATACTTCTTATGGAAAGTATGTATATTTGGGGAACCTCCTGCATCTCTTTTTAACTTACTACTGACACTCTCTACCCTCTGTATCTTGATTGGGGCCAAGGAGAGCAGTACCCTAAAGGAGCAGAAAGACTACACCTGTGCTCCTGGATGCATGCCCTGGGGTGAGCTGGTTGCAGCCGCCAAGACCTGTAAAGGTCTCCTCAGGTGTGTCCCTGTTTGGTGGCCCACTCCTTTAGCAGGGCTGCCTCCTCTGTTTAGTCTCTACTTTTTGCAGGCTTTAAAATCATTTAACTCCTTCTGCCAGTGTTGTAATAGGATCTGGCAAGTTTCCTGCTTCCTGGAAAAATGGCACCCTCTTTGCAAAGACTGGCAAATAAAAGTTTTTAAATGGTTCTGTACCAGATGCCTCAAAAGGGAACTCAGTCTCAGTCCCATGTGAAATGGCAATCTAAAATACAAATAACCAGTCCTGAAGGACAAGGATGTTCAGTTCAGTAGGAATGGGAAGATGATTCCTGTATGCTGTCCTGGAAGGTATTCTGTCATTATAGTAGTATATAATACTGATGAGTACTGGAAACTGTTCTAAATGTTTTACATACATTAAGTCATTTAATCTTCACAAAAGCCCCGTGATGAAGATGTAGGTCTCCTTCTCTGTTTATTTAGTTGTGCTTTGGATTGGACTCAGAGCCTTGCACTGCCAAGTGTTCTATCATCGGGCTGCACCCTCAGCCCTTTCCCCTTTTATTTGTTTATTTTCATACTAGGGATAGAGCTTGTACTTGTGAGGCAGGCGTGGGAATCACTGTGTTAAATCCCTTGCCTATCCCTTTCGCCTTTTAAAGGAGAGGCTGTTAAGGCATAGAGCTAAAGTAAGTACCCAGAGTCTCACAGCTGATGTTAATGGTGAACCAGGCTTCTAACTCAGGTCTAGGTTTACAGTCCATGCCCAGGTACTTTTCAGCTGTTCAAAACCATCTCGGTGCCACCTGTGAGTAGTGGAAATAACACTAGGGCCCATGTCATAGGTTTGTTGTGGGATTAAATGAGGCGATATACTAAGAGGATTAAACTATAGTAAATGCTGAATAAATGTATTCTATTCCACTTTAGAGCTCTGCAAACTTTTTTCTGCATTCTTTTTTGCCGCTGAGGATAATACACCCTTCATAAAAATCTATATTTCAGTTTATCTTTGTTTCATAATGTAGTTTAAAAGCCTGTATCCTCTTCTAGTTCTTTGTTTTTGTTTTGTTTTGCTTTATTGTTGACAGTACTGGAGATTGAATCCAGGGCCTTCATAGTGAGCTACATCCCTGTCCCTGTTTATTTATTATTTTGAGATAGGGTCTCGCTAAGTTGTCAGGCTGGGTTTTAAATTTGTGATCGTCCTCCCTCAGCCTCTCAGAGTGCTGACTTTATACCTGGCCTAATATTTAACGTGACCTAGTTCCTCCTCTAGCCCAAATGTTTTCTCTTCCAGTGTCTCTAGCACCCCCACACATGCTACAAGATAAAGTTCATGGAGGGCATGTGTTCTACATGGCCAGATTTAGTGCTTCCCATGTGCTAAGATTAGATCTGTAAGGCTTCACATTGTGTTTGAAACAAACTTGTTAGTGAGTGTTTTCTGAAATTTTTTTATTATAAGAAGAAAAATAAAGAAAACCTCACATAGCAAATGCATAGCTCCACCAAATTAAAAAATGCAATTTTTCCAACCACCCAGAAAACGCTAGTATGCCCCGTTCTAGTAACAACACACTCTTTTATCCCAAAAGTAACCATAATACTGACTTTTCTTATAATTGGTTCTTTTAATTTCTTTATAGTTTTATCATCCAAATATCCATCCATGTAGTTTATTTAATCTAGCTTTATTTTGTGATAACTTTTTCAAGGTATGATTCATACATTTGAAGTGTACAATTTGCTAGTTTTTAGTGTATTCACATAACTGTGTGACCATAACCACCATAAATTTAATTACATGTATCAATCCCCCAAAAAACTTGTATCCACTACCAGTTAGTCTCCATTTCTTCCCAATCCTTCCAGGCCTAGGTAACCACTCATCTGCATTAATTCTCTATGAAGGTGCCTTGTCTGGATCCTCTGTGTAAATGAAGTTATACAGTATGGGGTTCTTTGGGACTGTCTTCTTCACTTAGCATGCTGTTTTCAAGATTTGTCCATGTCATAGCATGTTATACTTCATTTTTTTGTGGATGAGTAATTCTCCATTGTGTGAAAATACCATGTTTTTTATGTCTCATCAGTTGACAAACATTTGTCTTATTTCTACTTCTTTGTGATTAAGAATAATGCTGTGGTAAACATTTATACAAATTGTATTGACCATATTTTTGTGTCTTTCGGGTTTATACTGTATCTGGGTGTTGGAATTGTGGTTCATATGGTAATTATATGTCTGTCTTTTGAAGAATGGCTAGACTTTTTTCCAAAGTATTTGCATTGTTGCATTCCCTCCATCCAAATGAGAGATTACTTTTCTCTGCATCCTGTATATCTTTAAGCTTGTCTGTTGCATCAAGACCATTTGCTTTGGTGAAGTTTTTAGTCTGAATTTTGGCTGTTGCATACTTTCAGAGGAGTTCAAAGTGTTTCTCTGTCTTTTATATTTCCTGCAACTTGGCAGCTAGATCCAGAGGCTGGATTAGCATGAGGCTCAGTCGCTTTGGCCAGACTGTAGGCATGATTGTCTTCTTTGACCAAGAGGCCTGTAGTATGTGAATATCTTTTTGTGATTTTGCAGCCTTTGTTGTTTAATTGCTAGATCCATCCATACATTTCCAAAATGGTGGTATTTTAACCATATCTTCTCTTTTTAATTTATTGCTTAGAATTATTTAATGAGTCAGATATGGTGACACACACCTGTAATTGCAGTACTCAGGAGGTTGAGGCAGGAAGATCATGAGATCAAGGTCAGCCTGGGGTACATAGCAAGTTCAAGGCTGGCTGGACCATGTAGTAAGACCTTGTCTCAAAAGTCAAAATTAAAACAAGTAAATAAATAGCAAAAAGGGATACTTTATGGGAGAATATTTTTCTTCATTTGGTTACTCATTCTAACTTCATATAGAAAAAAAAAAAA
>PVIC010035583.1:0-19007 GCA_004025085.1 Thryonomys swinderianus | reverse complement strand
GACAAAGGGCTATTATCGACAATATATAAAGAACTCAAACAGATCAGCCTCCCCAAGTTTAAAGACCCAATTCAAAAATGGGCAACTGAAATGAACAGACACTTCTCAGAGGCAGAAATCAAAGCAGCCAAGAAACACATGAAGAAATGCTCAACATCTCTGGTCATTCGAGAGATGCAAATGAAAACAACATTGAGTTTCCACCTCACTCCACAAAGAATGGCTGCGATCACAAAGTCAACCAACGATAAATGCTGGCGTGGCTGTGGGGAGAAAGGAACCCTTCTACACTGTTGGTGGGATTGCAGACTTGTGCAACCATTGTGGAGATCTGTGTGTAGATTTCGCATGTAGACATTTTTTAAAGAAAGTGTAAAAATCGTATGCTTCCCTGAAGTAGAGTGATACTTTGTTTTACAATATACTTGAAAATATTTCTGAAATAATGCAAAATAAAATGAACAAAAAATGAGACATGAGACTGATGTCTTTACAAGTTACATATTTTACCAACATGCTTTCTAAGTATGTAAATGTTTAGTCTGTGGTCATTTCAATGAAAAAATTGTGTTGTTATAGGACATCAGTAAAATTGAGAAAATTTCTGCAAACTTGGCTGTTTATTTTTAATTTTTATTAGTACATGCTTGAATTTATATCAATTACATTCACGTTAGGGAGTTGGTACACATACATTATACATCTTAATTCTTTTTTGTCTCCTTTCTTTCCCTTCCCTCACAGCTGCATTTTTCTTTACCATCCTTCCATCTCTTTTATTTTTCTCATTTATTTTGTTCCTTATATTTATACTTTGTTCTCAATATAAGCAAAACTATGTGATATTTAAGCTTGTATGTGTGATTCATTTCACTTATTATATACATTCAAATCTTGGATTATATGCAATGTGGCCTGTGATCATTCTATAAGACAAGAAACATTTCTATGTCACATGATCATAACTGGTTGTTTCTCTCTGCTTTGATATATAAGAGCTTTGGATTATGAGCAGAATGAATGATCACAAATCAAAGCTTTACTCTAGTCTCAAGGTGCATCCATTTTCCTATGGCTTGAATTTGTCTTTTATGGTAACATAGTATTCTATTGTATATAAGTGTCTCATTTTCTCTATCTACTCACCTGCTAATGGACAGACAGCTTTAGGTAGTATGAGTTGTGCTGCTATAAATGAGTAGGAATGTATCACTGTAATATGCAGTTTCTAATTCTTTTTGGAAAATACCAAGAAGGGGAACAGCTGTGGCAAATGTAAACTCTAGTATTACTGTTTTGAGTAATCTCCATACTGATTTCACTAGTATTGGTACCTTAAATTCCCATCAACAGTGTAGGATTCCCACACCTCTACCCGCATTTATTTGATTTTCTTGATGATATAGATAGCTATTCTTCCCAGAGTAAAACCAAATCTCAGTGCACATGTCCAATGGCCAGTCTGCTGTACATTTTTTCATGGATTTATGGGCCAGTAGTACTTCTTCTAACAAGTTTCTTCTCATTTCAATTACACATTTTTGATTCTTTTATATTTGGTGGGGTTCAATTTTTTTTTTTTTTGGTCTTTATACATTCTCAATAACAGTCTCCTGTACAAGGTATAGGTAACCTTTTTTTTTTTTTTTTGGCCTATTCTGTAGTTTGTCATTGTTATTTCTTTTGCTGTGCAGAAGCTTTAAATCGGATATTAAGCCATTCATCCACTGTTGATGCTATTTTCTAACTGGGACTCTTCAGGAAATCACAGCCTATGCCTACAAGAGTTTTAACTATTTTATCTTCCAGTAGGCTGTCTATATTTTAAGGTTTAGATATTTGATCCATTTTGATTTTAATTTTTAGTGAGAGATGTGGAACTAGATTCAGGCTTCTGTATATGTACACCAGTTTTCACATCACCCTTTGAAAAAAAAGGTGCTCCTTCAGTATATTTTTGTTTTATCCCTTTTACCAAAGATCAGATATCTGAATATATTGGAGATTGTTTCTGAATTCTCTTTTCTTTTCCATTTATCCACGCTTTCATGCAAGAACCATGATTTTATCAGTTCACTCGAAATTCTTAGAACTTCTCTCACTGCCTCATAGTCTCTGATGTATTTTACTGTTATTAATGTCCAATCCTAGGAATTGTATAACTTTTTAATTTGTGTGATTCACTGAGTATTGAGGAATGTGTTAGTTTTGCTTTTATTGGTACATTTTATGTACACATCATGACAATTTGTACCAGTACATGACGCAACTTGATTATCACTTTTTCCATTCCCTTGCCCACCCTACAACTCTCTACACCCGTTTATTTCAATATTAAATTTTTTTCTTTCCCTTCGAGTATTTTCTATTTCACAATATCAGATCTCAGAACTCATTTACATCTTCAGTTTTTCATACAAGAGATAGGACATAATATTTAAACATCTGTGACTTATTTCAAAATAAGTAAGTCACAGATGTTTAAATATTATGTCCTATCTCTTGTGTGTATGTATGTATGTGTGTGTGTGTGTGTGTGTGTATATATATATATATATATATATATATATATATATATATATATATATATATATATATGATCAGAGTATGTGATCATGACAATCCTCTGTATTCTGTGTGCCAGTAACTTATTCAGGATTTTTACATCATTATTCCTTAGGGGATTTGGCATGTAGTTCTCTTTTTTGGTTGGACCTCTCCTTTTAGAATCAATGTAATGACTGAATGAATTTGGAAGTATTGCTTCCCTTTCAATTTCATTAAAGAGTATGAGAAGTAGTGGCCTTCACACTTCTATAAATATTTTGAGAACTCAGTAGTAAAGCCATCAGGACCAGGACTTTTCTTTGTCCATAGGTTTTAATTACACTTTGAATTTCACAGATTGATAACACTTTGTATCTTCTTTGTTCAACTTTGGAAGTTCACAGGTGTCTAGAAATTCACCCATTTTGTCTACATTTTCCATCTTATTGGGATAAACATTTTCAAGGCAGGTGTTTATTATCCTCTGGACTTCTGCTGGATCTGTGGAGACTTACTCTTTTTACTCCAAATAGCATGGATTCAAGCCTGTTCCTTCCTTTGCTTGATAAGGTTGGCTAAAGGTGTGTTCATTTTGTTTATTCTTTCAAAGAACCAATTCTTCTATTTAATTTATTTGTATCATTCTCTTAGAGGCTACTTCAATTTCTGCTCTGAAACTTGTAATTTCCTTCCTAGTACAAGTTTTGGGTTTGTCTTGCTCCTTTTTTTCTAGCAGCTAGAGGTTCAGCATTAGATATTTCCTTTGAGCTTGCACTGTCTTCCTCATGTGGGCATTCACTGGTATGAATATCCTCCATAAACCTGCTTTCATTGTGCATATAAATTCCTGTATTTTTACAGGGATTATCATTTAATTGTAAAATCTGTTTAATTTGTTCTGTGACATTGATTGTTCTGCAGAGTGTTGTTCAATTTACATGTGTTTGTGAGGCTCTTGGAATTTATTTTGCTATTTAGCTCCAATTTCAAGGCACTATGGTATGACAGAACACGGTAGATAAGTTTCTTTTGTATTTACTTAAACATGTTCTACATTCTAGCATGTGGTCTATTTTGAAGAATGACAATGAACAGCTGGGAATGGCTATTCTGGTTTTGTGGGGTGAAATACTGCGTAGGCATCTATTAAGTCCATTTGTTCAAATGTTTGGTTCAGCAGAAGTATTTTATTATTGACTTTTCTTGTTCAGTTGATCTGTCTAGTGACAGTGGGGTACTGAAGTCCCCTACTAGGATTGTATTAATGCTTATCTGGCTTTCCATATCCATTAATATTCACACAGTTGGGTATATAGTAATTTGGTGCATATTTATGAATGCCATCTTTTGCTTTGATTGTTCCATTCCCTGAATACGTTGTGTCCTTTTTTGTTTCTCTTAATCAGTTTTGGTTTCAAATCTATTTTGTCTGCAAGTAGGATGGGCATTCCTGTTTTTCTGCAGTTTCCAGACACATGGAGAATAGTTTTCATCCCTTTATTTTCATTCTGTGGCTTTCTTTTTGAATTGTGTGGTTTTTGCATACAGCATAACATACGATTTTGTTTTTAAATCCATTTTTCCAGTCTGTGTCTTTTTATTGGCACACTGAGCTCACTAGTATTAATGGTTATGACTGATATGGCCTGATGTATACCTGTAATGCTATTTTCCTGTTGTTGGCTCTTTTATTCTTTGCTTTTGCCCCTTCTTATTCAGTTTCTTGCCTTGTTCAATGGATTCACTCTGCTGGATCTCTTGGGTATATGACTTTCAATTTTTCCCCTAAGACATTCTTTAGAATTTTTTGGAGGCCAGGTTTTGTACTTTGAAGTTTTTCTGGTGTTGTCATGGAATTATCTCCTTGTCGACTTTGATCTCTTTAGTGTAATTAATCATATCTTTCACTATGGATAGTATCTGTTTTTATCTCACATTATTTCTGGTTTCCATTTTACTACATGTTTTTGTTACCACCTCAGTGCATCCTGGTGATTGAGCTTCAGACTGCTCCATTTCCTTCTTCCTTGAATTCCCCTGTGGTGCTGATCTTTATATCTTTTTTGAATTTTTTCTTATTTGTATTCCTTTGTTGTTGCTGATGTTATTGGTTTAATTCCTTGCATGCTGTCTGGGCAATGTTTGTTTCAATTTTCTTTCTTCCTAATATTTGGAGCCTTTAGGAGATGGCTACTTTCTGGGTTGTCCTCTTGGATCTGTAATGGCCCTCAAGTAACATAATGGCACACAGGAGGTATTTGAACACAACAGACACATTATCTTTATTGACATGACAGAATCAGTATAATCAATAGTATCAAACAGCACAGGAAATGATAAGCTTTGGCAATTACTATTTTGATACCTTTAATCTCATAAGTTACATCTATCATCATTTGCAAAAATTTAGATCTAGCCAGAAATGTGTTTACAACATATAGGTCCTTCAATACACCAGCATTACTCTTTAGGAATAAAAGATCACTGGGGAGTTGGGGACATAGGGAGATAGAGGAGAGAGACTAGAAATAGGTTTACGGGATCTATAGAGGTGACATAGACCTCCGGGACCTTATAGATGCTAGAGGGCAAAAGATACAGAAATGATAAATATAAGACAGAACAGACTAAGAACAATAGGACCACTAGAAACTTTATTCAACCTCCTCTAATGCAGAATGAAGAGAAATTAATGAAGACGGAAATGTGTTAATTTCTGGGAACTGATTCTGATAGGTGTACAGAAGATATGTAACTAGTGGAGAAGAGGGCTTCTAGCACCATGCTGAGAGTATTTTTCCTCTTCTGTAAAAATAAGAGCAGATGAGAGGGGATAAACCCTGAAATTATACTGATTTGGCAATAGCAGGGTAGAGAATTGAAAAAAGAAAATTAGGTTAAAAAAAAAAAGAAAGAATAAAAACACATATAATGACAACCAGAAAAAATCTAAAAACACAACCAAAAGGGCCTTTCATAGCATGACTCTGTTGTCTTGTGTAGCTGGTATGGGCAGTAAGCACACAGATCAAAGATGATTAATCAAAGGGAGATAGCTATCATCCCTTGTCTAGATTCTAAGCATAATGACTGGGTAGAGCTTAATGAACTCCTTCAGTGCTGAACTCCGCAGGTGTCCAGGATTTTGGAGGTGGAACTGACTCCACCAAGTCACCAATGGCTGTAGTCAACAGGGTTCCCTCATTCTGTCAGTGAGTAGTTTTTTTTTTTTTTTGACATGGTAGACTGGGCAGAGGAATGCAATGAAAGCCTCTGTGTAGGTTCTAGCACCAGTACTGCATGTATTCACTGTCCGCAGACAAGTATGTGGTGTCTCTGGAGGTTCTTCCTCATGCAATAGTTGTGTCCAGTCTAGTCCACAAGGAAATGGAGATTCTGCAGACATCTGGTCTTGCCCGTCACAGGAAAGATGTGGGCCTGAGTACTGTTTAATGCCACCAAGGTCCTTTCTTCTGGGCCTCACAGTGAATCAGCCTCTGTGCAACTTTCCCTGTCTGGTCCACAAAGAATGGAGTATGTGCCCTTTTGGTCTTGTCCCAGTCACAGGGAAGTTGCATGCAGAAGCACTGTGTAATAGTTCTTGGGGCTTTTCTTCTCAGGGCTCACTATGCATAAGCCTCTGCCAATTCCCCAATCTGGCTCACAAGGACAGAGAATCTACACCTTTAAGGTCTCCTTCAAGAATGTGTTAATGTCCAAGTGTTCATAAAATTTCTCGTTTGTTTTGTAAAATATTTCTAGTTTCAGTGTGCTATGGTCTTATGGCATACATTAAGTTCATTTGTATTTAAGCCAGTTTTATATAGTACACTCTCCAAGTGCATTATATGGTACACTCTCCAATGTGCATTGTAATGGGGTAGAACACTCTATGGACATCTTTGAAGTCTGTTTCATTCTGATATTTTTGTGTTAGCCTGTTTCTTTGTGAAAGTATATTAAGGTCACCCACTATGCTTGTGTTGGTGTTTGCCATTTTATGTTGAGTTGTGTGCTTTATGAAGGTGAGTGCATTTTCAGAGTAAATATATTTATAATTGTTCTTTCTTCCTATTAAACTGTTCCTTTAACTAGTATGTAATGATGCTTGCCTCTTCTGACTAACCAAATTAAACCTTTGATAGTTTAATCTTGAAACCCATTTTGAGAATATTACTGCTACCCTTACTTGCTTTCAGGTTACTGAAGCATAAAATATTGTTTTCAATCTTTGAAGTTTAATCTATGAGTTTAGTTTTGGATTATATTCATAACTTGAATGGAAAAACACACTGGATTTTCTTTTTTGACACTGGGTACCAATCTGTGTCTCTCAATTTTGATGTTGTCATTTTTAATTGTTTGTACCAAAAAAATGGCTTATTTCTGAGTTTATTTTTATATTTTTGTACAACTTTGTAAACTATTCACCTTGATGTATTTATTCCATCAGATTTTTTGGTGGCTTCACTGTGTCAGTCTAGGACATTTTTCAGTATTTTCTGGAGTGTTACATTGGTGTTCATGAATAAGAAATTATTTGTTATGAAATATCCTTGTTTCTTCCACTGGTTTTGAAATTTACTTTTGCAAGATATAATAGTCTAGTTTGAAAAGTGTCTTTTTAGAATTGAAAACATTGGGCTCTTTTGGCCTTTATCATTGGTGTCATAAGTCTGTTATAAAATGAGTTTATCTTCATAAATGATTTTTTTTGAGTTTTTTTTGGAAAAGATTTGAGGATTCTTTCCTCATGTTGTGCTTATGAGATTTTTTTTCTGATGTGTCCTTGGGAAGCATCTTTTTACATCCTTATTGGTACTTTGTGACACTGACCTATATTTTGAATTCTTTCCCCACACTTAAAAAGTTTTCTGTTATGGTTTCTGTAAACAGGTTTTACTCTGTATGTGCTGCTCTCTGATTTCTAAATTTACTTAGCATCATCTAGTAAGTAGCAGTTGGGTGAGTTTTCCTTGTTCTTGTCATTAAAAAATATTTTATTGGTACATTTTAGATATACATTCACCATAGGGAACTTGTACTCATACATGATGTAGCATTTTTCTCCATTGCCCTCCTCTCTTTATCTACAAAAGCTTAGTTTCCATTTCTTTACTCCTACTTTTTGTCCCTTTCCTTTCTTGCTCCTCTTGTTTTCATTTGAACATTTTATTTCCCATTCCCATGCAATATTTACACATGTCTGATTTATTTAAGATGATGATCTCAATGTTCATTCATTTAAGTTCAAATGTCTCAAGCCTATCTTTCTTCATGGAAGAGTAGTACTCCACCATATTAAAAAATGGTATTTCTGAATATGTTCTAGATTTCTTGTCTTTCTAGGTCTGAAACTCTCCTCATATTAGTTATTTCTTCTCTTCATGTATTTCATAGAATTATCTTTTGGATTTCTACTGGGTATCTTTTCATGAAATTGCTTTTTATTGAATGTATTGATGTTTTTATTTTAAGTATTTCTGAGGCATTTTTTCCATGACATTGCCGATTTGTTAATCCACAATTTTTGAGTGACACTGTTTGAGCTAATGAAGTTTCTACTTCATTAATCATTTTTGTGCAGCTCAGCTATTTGTTGTTTGATTTCCTCTTTATTGGTGACTCTTGGATATGTTTTGAGAGATTTGAGTCTATGGAGGCTCTGTGTGTGTGTGTGTGTGTGTGTGTACATGTACACTGAGGACTGAGGCCAAACGGAATAAAGAGAACTTGTTTCTATTATAAAGACCACTTTACTAAGGCTCTTTTTTCCAATGATGTGTTTGTGGTTTTGTCAGGAGGCACCATTTACTATTTCATCCTATTCAATTTGATCATTGGACATTCTCATCACATTGTAAGAAGATAATTTCTACTGTTCATGACATCAACAGGACATACCATACATCAATATAAACATGAAAATTTGATTATTTCACATTTTATCAATGTCCAATACAGATTATATTACATTGCTATTTGGAGATTGTTTAGGTTGTACAACACAGAAAGAAGAGAGGAAAGGGAAAAGGAAGGGTACCTTAAATTACTTTTCTCTCTTGGTTGAGACAAAAACACCTGATACCCAAAGTTAAAGGAAAAAGGATTTATTTAGCTCACAGTTCACAGAGATTTCAGTCCCCAAATGCTACCCCTGTCTCCATTCCAGGGTAGCAAAGTGGTAACATTTCATGACAGTAGCAGTATCAGGGATCAAATATGGGCTCTTGTGCTTCCAAAATAGGCACAGTACCACTTCAGCTAAACCCCTGGCAAGGGATCTTAACAGAACCTTTGCCCCTTTTATTTTATTCAGACTACTTACAACAGGTAGCCTTTATCCTAGTGTGGTGTGGTGGGTCATGCTTGTAATCCCAACATTCAGGAGCCAGAGGTAGGAAGACTGCCATAAGTCTGAGGCTAGCCTAGGCTACATACATAGTGAATTGAGGATTAGCCTGAACTATAAAGTGAGACCCTCTCAAAAAAGGAAAAAAAAAAAAAAAGAAATGTCCTTAAATGGTACTGTTTTAAATTGCAGCATTGGTTAGTTATTCTCTAGGGCACATCCACAGGTTCCTATTGTATGTAAGCTGAATTACAAGTGGAGAGAATGAGACGGATGACAAGGAGACAACAAATCAAATGATAAAAAGATAAGTAAAAAAATGGAAGCACAGGAAGGAACAGGACAAAGGATCAAACTTTAAAGAAAAAAGTAAAAAACAAAACAATACTCATAAAGAATTGAGAATGGGGGCTGAGAGATAATTCAGAATAAGCAAACAAAGAAATACAAAAATTTTCCAACAGGGCTCCCTCTACACATAAGTTACATTCTGTGAGAAGCCAAACAGTTGCCTTACTGTGGACCACCCCATTTCTTGCCCAAAGTAGTAAGGTCTGTTGATCACTCTGAACTCATTTCTGGCTGTAAACTGTACTCTAGGTGACATGAGCTCAATGTTTCTATCACAGTCTCAAGATCTGATTGTTGCAATTAATTTAAAAGGTGTTTTTTTTTTTTAAGAGCTGACTACGTGGTATTTCACAGTGTTCTATTGTTTTGGTTTCTCTAAGTCTCTGGTTTGCATACATTTCACTTTCCACACTGGGTAGTAGGGAAGTTAGCATGGTCATGAATTTATTCCATCATCCAGTCAATCACTGAAAAGCCAGCTCCCTTCCTCAGTCCAATCACTTCTCGAGATGCTGTGAAGGGTGAGGTGCCATGATGTAGATCTAGTACCGCAACTGCCCAAAACATTGAATTTTTGTCAACTTTGACTCTCTTTTTATTTACCTGGCAATATAAGACTATTGTTTGCTCTTTCCTGAAAATCCCTGCTTTTCTCCAGTACTAATTTGGAGACATTCCCTCTTTCTGTCATCCCCTACATGGTTACTTTCTTCCTCCTAACTTGCTTCTTTAGAAATACATTCTCACTGTTCTAAATAACTTGAAATACTATTTCCCATAAAGCTGTTTGAATATCTAAAGTAACTATATAAGGGAGCACTGTGAATAGTTACAAATAAAAGTCTTGATTGTATGTTAAAAGTTATGGATTTTAATATGATATTTTGGTTGATTTATGGAAATCTTTGTATTTTTCATTTTCTCAGTTCTGTCATTGTAGTGATGTATGGTATATTTTAGCATCAAGTTTGCCATAAGCAATAAAGTCATAGTCCCAAAGAAATTTTAATTTATTTCCCTATTTTTTAACCCAGAGCTTTTCATTATTCAGTTATTTTGTTTGGGATCCTATGTTTAGCTGGTATCATTGTAATATTCATGTAAATAATTTAAGATTTTAACTTAAAGGTAAAACTTAAGTACATAAATCATTTATAGAAAAATGTTTAAGGGTGGACATTGTATATAAAGTCACAATAGAGATGATAACATAAAAAATACATTAACAATTTCTCCAAATGTATGTTACATTCTAGTTTGCTTAGAGCACTTTTCTCTAATAACAGGATAAAATAATAAGAAAATAATTCATAAAATGGTATGTATGATGAAATGGAAACATATGTCTCTAAGATTCTGTATTAAAAATGAAGTATGAAAAAACAGTTAAATTCAAAAGTTGTTATTGAACTTTTAACTAATACTTCTGAACAGAGTTGATTCAGAGAATATGCTGATATATAAGGAGCTGTCTTCAAGAAATCTGCAACCTAGTAAAATGAGTAAGTCTTTTAAGAGTTACAGTACTATGCTGAACATAACTGACAGACAAGGAAGAAAGAATGTTAGGGTAGTTCATTTTGTATGGCTAAATACTTAACAGTATTTGAGTTCAATCTTACAACAGAAGTAGGTCGTAAACAGTTTAAAAAGGGGAAAGAGACACATCAGACATAACAAGCAAAAGCAAAGGTGGGAAAGAGATAAAGTTTCAGGTTTTTTTTTTTTTTGAGACAGGTTTTTGCTTTGTAGTTCAGGCTGGCTGTGAGCTTTCTATGTAGCTTAGCCAAGCCTTGAACTCAGCAATCCTCCTACCTCTGCCTCCTGAGTGCTGGGAATACAGGTTTGAGCCACAAAGCCTGGCATCTGTAGTATATGTTATGATTGCCGGTGGGAGTGAGCCACCAGGCCTGGTATTGTTGTATGTAGTTACCAAGGATCAAACCAGGAACCTTGTGCTTGCTAGGCAGGCACTGGAACCACTGAGCTAAATCTCTGGTCCAACGTTTCAGTATTAATAACACAAAATATACATGTAGAGTGGTCATGAGAGCAAGACTGAAAATAAATTTTATAGCAGGAAGTCACATGTACTTAAAGTCCTATTTAACAATTTTAGAAAAACAATGTAACAATATTCTAGAAGTATGTGTAGGTTAGTAAATTTTAGAAAGAAAAATAATGGGACAGTGGAATTAAATATGTAAAGGAGGAGAGCATGGAGTTAACTCAAAAGAATTTATCAAATTATAACTTTTAACTGAAGAAATGTGTATAGGAATGGAAGGTTTAAGATATGAAACAGAACATGATACATGAGAGACAGTTTTAAGAGATGACACCAAATTCTGTGTTTAAGACTAGATGGGATGCAGTTGTACTAAATAATGAAGACACTGAATGACATAAACTTGAAGGAATAAGTACATTTTATACATAACAAGAAATAGTTCTAATTAAGGACATATTATTAAATTATAATAAAAATCTAAAAATTGAACTAAAAAGTTCTGAGAGTTAAATAAATCAGACTTTCAAAGAATGTAGTAAGTAGTGTATGTTCATAAATTTGGAAATTAAGTACTGTGAAGATAAATATAAATATGTACTAAATACTAGTACATTTTTTAAAAAAATGATTGTTTCTGTTGAATGAAAAACTATCTTAATGTCAATTTTATTAGATACAATTTTAACTACAATAACTTTTAGATTAAAAAATTGAGAATTCAAATGTCTATTTTATATGAAAAAGTGAGCAATGAATTTCAACTAACTCAAGTACAAATTTTAAAAAAAGATGACAGAAAAATATATTGTAAATACATCAGGTATTCTTGTCTTGTTCTATGGATTCAATATTATCCCAATAAAAATTTGAGCAAGGTATTCTGTGGATAATAACAAACGACTCAACATTATATGAGGAAGCAATAACACAATATTGAAAAATGTGAACTAAAGGATAGACATTGACTTTAAAGCTTATTATAAACTTAAAATAATGAAAATCATGTATTTGCAAAACAAAAGACAAACATATCAAGAGAACAAAGCAGAGCACTAAATACACTATAAAAATATACAAAAGAGGCAACACAATAGAGAAAAGATACTGTTCTTAGTAAATACTACTAGAACTATTATCTATACATAAAAAGGGTATTATACCTCATACAAATGCAAAATGTATTACAGATATAAATGTAAAACACAACAACCAGCAACTCCTTGAAAACATAAACTTGAGTCTGAATATGACTTTTTAGCTAGAAGAGTAAACACATGAAAACGAAAATGTTAATTTTTGCTCTATGAAAAACAGTAATGAGAAAATACAGAATGAGAGAAAATGTCTGTGAAAGGTATCTTATGTTGCAGTCAATTTTGTCAACCTGATTGGCTTGAGAGCTGCCCAGGTGATTGGTAGAATACACTTCTAGCTGTGTCTGATTGGGTAAGAGAGCTCTTACCTTGATACTGCATTTGGTCCCTTGTCCCTTCCTTTCCAACTCTGGTTACTAGCTGCCCTGGAACTGCACAACTTAGTTCTGTCAAACTCTTCTAACTTAATGGTTCTGCCTTGGAATAAATTATGGACTGAATCACCTGACATTGTTAGGTAAATTAAAGCTCCCCTAAGTTGCTGATGCTGGCTATTGTGTATCAGTGACAAGAAAACTGACTGATACGTTTAATAAAGAATTGTTATCCAAACAATACAAAGACTCTTCAAGGTCAATAATAAATTTCTTACAATGTAGTAAAGACAGAAATTTCACTGAAGAAAAATGCAGATGGCAAATAAACATGAAAATGTGCTCAACATCAGAAATCATTAGGGGATTATAAACTAAAACAATGAGATCAAGAGTCCAAAACATAAATAAAACCCATTGATTATTAGTTGCTGGCAGAAATGCAAAGTAGTAGGTCTACTATGGAGGATGCATTGACAATTTATTTAAAAAGTAGATATCTTACCATTTTCCTGTGATCCAGTATTCATACATCTTGGTATTCACACAAATGAACTGAAAATACATTCACAGTAAAACTCTGTATGTGGATGTTTACAGCAAGTTTATTCTTTGAAGTGCCAAAAAAATGGAAGCAACCTAGATATAGTTTGGGAAGTTAATGTATAAAATATACTTTGGTACCTAGGGAGAATGGAATATTATTTAGCATCAAAAAGAAATGAGGTATTAGGCTATATATCATGAGATACAGGGAAATCTGTGTTTCACAAGTGAAGCAAGCTGCTCTAAAAAGGATATAAGTGGTGTAATTTCAATTATGTGACATTTTGCAAAATTAAATTATGGTGAAAATAAAAAGATCAATGGTCATCAGAGAATACAGGGGAGGGATGAAAAAGTGGCATATCTGTCATCAGACATGTGTCCACAAGATTGAACATAATTAAACTAAATATTTTTGATGATAATAATTCATCAAAGTAGGTTCATCAGTTGTAACAAATGTACCACTCTGGCAGGATGGTGACAGTAGAGTAGGCTGTGCTCGTGTGGATGTAGGGAGTATATATAGGAATTTCACTTCCTGCACAATTTCGTGGTGAAACAAAATGTATTGTAGAATAAAGAATTATTTTTAAAAAAGTTTGCTAGGATCAACATATTTGAAAGCTGTATTTTCAGAAGTCATAATCAGTTATGATAGTCTTCCTGGCTGTCCAGATATGTTGAAATACTTAAATGATGAACATATTCAAAACAAAAATGCTAAATTACTTTGATATCTAACAGTTTATTGACTAAATGAGCTAACTTCTTTCTAATCTTTATTTTCAGATAATTCTTCATCATAACCTAATTGGCAGGGATGAGAAAATGAAAGAAAAAGAGAAAAAGAAATTAACGTGATGATGAAATATTATAGAAATGGGAATTGGAGATAACAGGAAAAAAAGGATACACATTTTTCCTTCTATGACAGAGATCACAGCAAGATGTGTTAAAACAGAGAAAGTAAATCTTGAGGAAGTAGGCAGTATTGCTAAATGAAGTCACTGACACTTTCCAAATTAACAGTTTCACCAATTTCTCCTAGAAATAAGTATAATTTTCTAAGGAATAAAAATGTGGGAATAAGCTGGTCAAAATAGACAAACAGGTATGTATTTTTTATGGAAATGATAGCTTGGTCAACAATGCTTTAAAATGCTTTTCAAAAATTGTGTATAGAACTACATATTTTGTAGTTATCAGGCACTGGAGACACCTAAAAGAAAAAAAGGATGAAAAATGCACCATATTTATTCAATATTACTGAATGTTCCATCTTAAAGATATAACATTTCTATTTGCAATATGAGCTAAGAGGATCAATATGATGTCAAAACAAGGTAGACAGTGACATATTCAAGTAGACTTTAAAATATAATGGGAGGAATGGCTAAATATGAATTCAGTGGTTTTGACTGTTACATGGCTGAAAAGTAGAAGGGATCTCGAATTAAGTGGTTCCTTTCAGTGGATCAGGAAGATATTTGGATAGTGTAACTTCATTCTCTTGAGGGTTATCCATTTTTTTAGATAAAGGTTCACCAATACTACTGAGTCACCTACCATACTGTTTGTAGGGAACAGGAAAAAGAAATGTAACTAGAACCACTGCAGTTAGCTCTAGTCTGTTGTGAGCCCGACAGCACAAAATGAATTAATTAATAGATAGAAATAAGACTTAGACAAAATGCTGAGCTTGGGCCTAATGCATACTGCTCTGGGCAGCAAAGACAAAAAACCTGAGTTTGCCCCACTTTTATTCAGTACATCAGGAGTAAGTACTTTAACAGGTCACTCAGAGGCCAGCATGTAACATGTGTGTCAGAAGGTAGTAGTTTTGGTTCATCATAAGTAACAAATGTAACAGATCACTCAGGGAAGCAGGTTTGTACATCCTAGAACAATACTGAATTATATAGACGAAGGTGCTGGTGTAGTTCTGAAGTGGGGCATCACAGCATGTGGAACAACTGGGGTCTTTGTTGTTACAGGAGCTAAGATAGTTATCTCAGCATGTGTCATAGCTGGCCTATAGGCAGAAAAGTGAGGCCTATTCAGTTTTAACTGTGAAACTATTTTTCCCAAAATTATATAGGATTACTTTTGACAACTGTTTATCATTATTTTTTTTCCTGGGAATTAGTACCAGTACAAAAATCTCTATTGTGAACACTGTGATCTTGAGATTTTGAAAGTTTCATTCTTTTCCTGCTGTTGACAAATCTTCATTAATCCTCCTGATATTTCAGATTTCCTATCATGTAAATGTAACTGTGAGTGTACCTCAAGACTTAGGGCAAGAGCACAAACGTGCAAGACTTCTCCCATTCCTTTTCTGTTACCACTCTCATTTCCTCATATGATTTCAGCTGTTATATCTTTGATAATATAAAACCATGTCAAGGATGAAATTTTTTAATGAACAGACCTAATCCAGTTTGTTAGCTATTCAGTAAGATATCTTTAAATGGACATTTTTGCTGTATCTTGACCATCAGTTTACTTAAAACAGAACTCCCTACCTTATTTTTAACCTCACTTTCCTTGTTTCGTACCCCAGTGTACCTTGGATTTTAGAAAAGCTTTTATTTCTTTTTTTCCTTTTAAGCTTTGTATAATGAAGATTAAAAGCTTTTGTATAATAATCTAATTCTTATTATCTTATCACCTAATTACTTCACATTTGCTCTTATACTGTTCTTCCTCTTCTCAATGTTTGTTAATTATTATTCATTGCAAAAGATCAACAAAATCAATGTAATATCTTTTGTACCATAAAGAACTCTCAAACAACAGCAATTGTAAAATTCTGTTCTTGAGTGAAAAGCTGAAAAAAAGATCACTAGAAATACATCTATTTTCTCTATTATCTGTCCTACTATTATACAGTTATATACACAGGGCCAAAACATAATTCTGAATTTTCTATAAAGATCAAAGTGAATCTTCAATTTACTTGCCTTGTCCTCCAAGTGTAGTTCTAAAAAGCGTAGATAAGCTACTGGCGCAAATGCATCAGCTGAATGTATGACTATTTCTGATGAATCCCTGAAACAAAAAATAATTTACACATCATTTATTTACTATGCAAATTGTGGCTACTGATAAGATATAAAAAAACCTTCATTTTGTACTCATTTTCATAGATATAAATTATGTACTTATAAACATTTGTACTAATCCAATACTTAACTATATAAAAAGATATAAAATAACTTTAAAGAGTCTTAACCTATTGAAGACTTTTATCTTTATAAGGACACACACTTCCACTTTCAGGTTCTTTCAAAGGTCCCGGAACAATTTTGACATAAACTCATTCAATTTCACTTTCACAAATCTGCTTGGCATGGGCTAAACATTAAATAGTATTTTACCTTCATTATTCATATTTGCAAGGGGTAATTCATTCAGTGTTTCATACAAAAATCTCAATTATCCTTCACAAAAGCGGTGCTGGTGATGGTTTTAAGCTCTAGCTGAACTCTTCGCACTGCAATATCATTGCTATTAAAATTGACTGTCTGACATAGTAATTACTACATTCAGGTAAAATGGTATGAACTTCTTGTTGGTATCATATGGATATGTGTAAATTGAAACGACTTTTTGTCAAAGATACCCTGAAAGCACATATAAATGACTAAGGTTATGAGTTAAGTCCTAATAATCAATTATTTGATTGTTGTTTATTAACAGAAATGCTTTGAATTTCAACTAAAATTTAAAAAAATAAATTTATTTCTATTTAATGTCTCAGGAAAAAAGTTCCACTGTTCATATGAACATTGTTAGCATTCTGAACACTGCAGTGTAGAAAATAAATTCTTACTTTGACTCTAGCACTGATGAAAAAATACTGCACTAACTTTTGTAGTGCAAAATCACTTAGTGGCAATAGAAGAAACCTAAAAATATTGATTCCAAAATAAGAAATTTTCATTATCAATGTATGTTTAGTTTTTATTTGAAAGATCTAAGACTAAAAAGGCATGTTTGATGATTAAACAATTTTCATTCATTTAGTATCAAATATCCATCTTGTTAATGATTAGAAAAATAGCATGAAAATGGATTTCTTTGAAATTAAAATGAAAGCAACTTATAAAACAATACAATCATTAAAAAGTCAGGATGCTGAAGAAAAGATATAACTTCTTCACAGGTGACATCAATCAACAGATGCTTCCAAGGATGAGGAGAAAAAGGTAGACAAAGCGCAGGAGAGGTCTTCTTGCTTGCTACCATCTACCCCTATGGCTCGAACCCTAGTTTGTTTCCTTTAATTTGCTATTTCTCCTTTGCTACAGAGTTGCTTGCTCTGGTCAAATCTTGGCTGTGTAATAAGATTAAAACCTCAGTTCTTGTTTATGATGTCATTCTTAAATTGATTTCAATTTTTCTGTTCCTGACTCTACCCTTGAAAATGACTCTGGGCTTAGTGATGCCTAACGTAAGTAGCTGGGTTTTGATAGCCTTGAAAATGGAGTCCATCAAAACTGTAATTAACCTGAACTAATACTATTTCAGTGCAAAAGGCTTCAGGTCTCCCTTTTTCATATCAGCTATTTTCAGTAAAAAGAGAAGAGAAGAATGACAGCACCCAGCTTACTTAATTGATGCAATTACAACATTCTGAATTGGGTATTGCTTTGAGAAAAAATATATAAAGAGCGTTCAATGAAGGAACATGTGACATTTTATCCTTCTGTTAAATGCATAACTACTAACATCACATATTTAAAAAAAGCAAGAGTCAACAGAGATATGAAAGCAAGAGTTTTTCTGTTTCAAACAGAATAATGCAACTGTTACTCTTCTTTTTAGTATATGTGCTGCTGAAGCGAGCACTGTTACTCTTCTTTTTCTAAATTATCACCTTAAACTATTGTCCAGTCTGTTTGCTTTACTGATTTCTCTGAGTCCTTAAAGCAGGACTTGTCAGAATATCTTCAGAATAAACCAGAAAGTTAATTCAGTCCAACTGTGCTACATAAAAAGCTATGTTGGTTGCCCTCCTCCCATTTCTCTATTAAAATCAGTGCAGCTATGCTTTCTCATACAAATGAAGTCTCTGCACATCAAAGGCTTGCCAATAGTTCCTTTCATTCTTGGTTAGAGTTCACCCCTACTTATAACTTTAATATAGCAACTGAATCTTGTTTGAGACTCACATTGTGATTCTAGGTTCTTGGGAGTGTGGTATCTACCCCTACCTCTTACTCTGGTATAACATTTTAATATTATCTTTGTTCTTTACCTCACTTCTGGGAGAAAAAAAAAACCTAACTGTGCTAGGTTGAGGTTGAGATGCTGTTTACTATACTTGCTCAAACATCTGATCTCTGTATTCACTAAGACAAACATAGATACTCTGTGGATTCATATCTACCCTCAACACGTGTCAAATGTTATTTCTATAAAGTTTGCTCTGACATCTCTCCTCTGCATGCTTTAGTACCACATTTACAACTTTCTTATAACATAGCTACTGTGCAATTGTATTCACCTTTGTTTGCCTTTCCCTGTCCCACTTAATCCAACAACTGCCTTGATACAGAGTAAAACATCTACCGGACCCAGCAGCCCCGGGCCCGCCGTGCCGTGAGTCCAGCGGACTGGGGAACTTACGGCGGACGGACCGGACCCAGCAGCCCCAGGCCCGCCGTGCCGTGAGTCCAGCGGACTGGGGAACTTGCGGCGGGCGGACCGGACCGAGCAACTCC
>PVIC010035582.1:0-18956 GCA_004025085.1 Thryonomys swinderianus | reverse complement strand
CCCGGCAAGAAGGTAGTTTTTGGTTTTTTGTCTATTTGTTTGTTTTTTTGTGATACCAGGGATCGAACTCGGGCCCTTCTGCTTTCAAGGCAAGGGCGGTACCACGTGAGCTAAATCCCAGGTCCCCCTTGTACTTTCTCTCATCTTTGTATTGCTAATCCTTACTCTGTACAAATAGAGTTATATTTATTACTGTCAACATGGTGATCACTGCTACATGTTAGTCAGCTATTGATGTGTAACAAATACACCTGCACTTTGAGTGGCATACAATTATAACAGTCTCTGTCACTCCAGGAGAAGCTAGCTGTCCTCATGGAGAAGCTTCTGCCCAGGAGATGCTCTCCTCACGCTAACAGCAGAGCTCTTTGCCTATTGGCCAAAGAAAGACATCTGGTTGAGGCCCAAGTGAACAGTTAGGAAAGCATACCCTGCCTTTTGTAGCAGGACTTAGAAAGTTTTGAAACAAGAGTGTGGAGACAAAAAGGGATAGCAAATTGGGGCCCCAAATTCCACTCAAATTTTGGTCTCCAAAGTCATTATCATCAGCTACTTTAATTTCATTATTTCTATAAATTAGACCCTCTTTATCTTGACTTGAGTAGGTAATAAATAATGTCTATGAAATCTGTCAGGAGAGGAAGGCAACTAGTATTCAATTAAAGCAAAATATTATTATTATTATTATTATTATTATATTGAGGCCATACATTGGGGCTATATCAGTGAACCAAATATTGTACCTCTAAATAACTCATGGAGAACAGTGAGGTTCTGTGCCAGGCACTGGGGGATGAGAGAGAAGTCTGACACATGTTCAAGCCTTTCAAATTGTTTATTGAGGACAATATCTCATTTATGAGTAAACATTAAAAAGAAACCCTTGCAGGGGTGCTAAAAATGCAGATGTCTGGAGCCATCACCATAGATATTAGTTCACAGGTATGGGGTAGGGTTCAGGAGTCTGCATTTGTGACCAGGGCCTGTGGGGACCTAATTCTTCAGTCTTTAGACTCTCAAACTTCCCATCGACCATTTGCCCATCACTCTACTGAATAACAGGAAAACAGCCCCAGCTCATTTTCTGCTCTCTGCTGTGGCCACGCCTTGGGCGTTGCACCTTCGCTGAGATTTCCCATAAGCCCCTTAGGTTACCCAGCTTGCCTCTCCAGCTGTTATCAGGGATATTAGCAAGATGGATCTACGTGTGATGAGGGAAGGCAAAGGCTTCTTGAACATGTTCCTCTAGGGAAGTTTAGAGAGTTTGGGCCTCCAGTTTGAGTTGGGAGGTTGAAGTCCATATTTGCTGAAATTATCACTCCTGGTGAACATTAGGATCATCGTGTCAGGCCTGGAAGGGAAGTATCATAAATCATAGCTTCCATTTGGCACGGGAAGGACAAAAGGAGACCTCTGGGGTGATGGACAGAGTTGGAATTTTCATGTGGATTTTTACAGAGCTGTACCCGTTTGCCATCTGCCCAAGTTGTTCAGCTTGAATAGTGGATCCCAATGTTTAGTCATTTCAGTGCAAAACTAATGCAGCAGGGCCAGAGATTTAGGCTCACTGGTTCTGGCGCCTGCCTAGTAAGCGCAAGGTCCTGAGTTCGATCCCAGAACCACATACAATGCTGGGCGTGGTGGCTCACACCTGTCATCCCAGCACTTGGGAGGAAGAGACAGGAGGATTGCTGAATTCGAGGCTTGCTTGGGCTACACAGTGAGCTTAGGGCCAGCCTGGACTACAAAGTAAGACCCTGTCTCAAAAAAAAAAAAAAATTGCAGCAGTTGGCTGGGATCAGTGTGGCTTCATGATGTTGCACTTGCCTAGACACTGGGTTTGATCCCTAATAGACAGCAGAAAGAACATGGAGGTTCTGGTGAAACAACAGTACAAGAATCTCTACAAATCTGTGTAGTAGGTATGTGAAGCTCACTTCACAATACTGTTTATCTTGTGTATGTTTGAACTTTTTGAGAGTAAAACACTTTGAAAAACAGCTTCATATATTGGTTTAACGTAATTAGAAATACTGTGATAATGATAGTTCAGTACAGTTCTGAATTACTGTGCATTTTCTTTATGCATCAGAAGACCTATTTTTTTATGACATTAAGCTTCACCGGACAGTTGAAATTTTCTCTGACAATAAATATTTAAGATTCTGTCCTTCTGATCAGACCTTCCCTGGCGTGAGGTTCTGGCTCGCATCCTAATTATGGCCCTGCATGTATGTAGAGAGCTTTATTGTTTTCCAAGTCCCCTTTCCTATCTTCACATTTCATCTGCAGAGCCCTGCAGGTGACAGACTCAGGACAAAAGACTGGGCTCCTAAAACATAGTTTGTGCCTTTGTCAAGGAGCCATCGATCAGAAATTGTGATCATTTCAGTTTGTGAGTCTAATGAATATTCTGAATCCAATAAGTGAAGGCTAGTCAATTTTGCTGTGAGAAACGCAGGAAAGTAGGTTCATTTAAAAAAAAAAACTTTCTCTTTTATGCATGCTCTAAGGATCTACCTTTGTAAACCTCACCATGTTGAAAATATTCATTTAGAAACAAATCAGAGCTAAGGAACATCTTGAATTATGAAATATATTGAAAATGCAGGATTTTTTTCTTTTGAGCCCTGCCAAGAATACTAAATGAGCTCACAAAATGTTGCTCATTAGAGACCTTTAGAGGTTCTGAGCAGATCAAGATGAAAAGCATCAAAACTGGAATATCAATTTTGTTGACAACAAACAACTATAAAATGTTCTTTAAAAGTTTGTTTAAACATTTCCCTGAAATTTGTTTATACGTGTCTGAAACTCAAGGAAAACATTTATTTGCTTTTTTTCTATAGTCTTGTTTAATATTATGTCCTTGACATTAAGCACAGCACCTGGAAAAGGTACTATATATTCTTGACAAATAAATGAAAGAAGGAAGGATGGAAAGAAGGAAGAAAGGAAAGAAGGAAAGAAAGGGAAAGGAAGAAAATGAATGAATGAATGAATGAATGAATGAACAAATGAATGAGTGGAAATTTGGGCAAGGACAAATCTCAACTTTGGCATAACTAAAATGGGTCAAGAGATGCAATCAGTGAAGATTTCCCTATTCATGGGCAGCTCTGCAGAAAGAGGTGGGGCAGCTGGAGGAAGAACAGGAAAGCAGCAGATGAAAACACTATCCTTGAAGCTGGGAGGCAGTGGCACCATGCGATTATTTGTTTTCTCTAATACAATGTGAAAAGTGCTAATGGGATTAGCCTTTTGTGATGAATGCTAATATGATATGAAAACAAATGCTAATATACAATGTGAAATTGCTAACAAAGGAGAAAATTGCTAATAAAATTCAATGGACCTCAATGACAAATGCTTCCTCCATCTCTCTGGTCTAGCCAGGGCTGCCTCACAGCAAGGAGTGAGGATAAAGAGGGAGAAATCACAGCACATGGGTTGCTTGGCAATAGGTGAATCTCAGTCTCTCCTAAATAACCCCTGTGTGCTGGGAGTGCAGGGAAGGTCCCCAAGACACCTGATCTGTACATACATGGTCTCAGGTATCTGGAGGCTCCAGCTAGAATGTTTCCATGAGCAAGCTAGACAAGGACCCTTTCCAGTGTGTAACACACTTTGGATTTTCTCTGGGACTCTACTCTTTGCTCCTGTTGGCTTTAGTCCAACCTTGAGCCACCACTGATTAGACTGACAGACATACTCTCAGTTACCCAAATGGAACTTCAGAGAAATGGTCACAGAGGTGGCACCGCTGGAACTAGATCCATTGTCTGAGTGCTCCCCTTTTCTGGCTACATCCCTGCCATTACTTTCTCTCCCTTCATCTCCTGTTCCTCTCTTCCTTCTCAGCTCACCTCCTCCACCTCAGTCTCTTCCCTTCTCCCTTCTGGAATTTACTTTCTCTAGTCCCCTGACCCGTCTCGCCCCTGCTCCTTCTCCTGCTCCCTCTCCTACTCTTCCATCTCTTTCATCTGCACATCTTTCCCCATCATCTTTTTTCCCCCAAACCCTTGGTATTTATTATTCTTATCCAAGTGTAATTTTTCCCAGCAAAAGTTAAGAATTAATGTGACAATGGACATTGGTTTTGGAGTAGCCCATTTTGGAATGAAAGTTAGAGGGAGAACTTGACTTGGTTATGTACAAATTCAATGAAGATGTTTAACTTCTTTGAACCTCAGTTTTTCCATCCTTAAGATGGGGATAAATACTGGGGCTCTAATTGCAGCTGTACAAAAGTAGGCATATATGGAGAGGAATACTGTGAAGGACTATTATAAAACAAAAAAAATGACTTACTAGGTGGCATTTTCCCTCTTTGAAATGTTTTTTGAATAGCATTTCCTGTTATTTTTATAGTTCTTGACCCTTTCAGGTCCATTGCCCTCTCATTTTAACTAATATTTTGTGGCATCTTCTCTCCTTTTATGAAATAAAATATAAATTATATAAGTTGCACATACACAATTTAACTTAACAGTATCATAAAGGAGAAAGAAAAGTAAGTCATTGATGTAAAATAATATATAACACAGTGAAGTAGGGAGAAGCATGCACCATACCTGTGTCTAGAATCACCCTGAATGGGATGTCACAGAGGGTGATTGGTAGAGCTGTTTTATTGCTGCCTAGCGTGCTATATGTGGCAATGTGTCCAGGGAAGGGGAGTTCTGAATTAGACAACTACTGGCTGAGCTCAGAATAAAATAAAATGATAAAATGGATATCAAAATACAGTTAAACAGTAGAGAAGCATCTAATGTTGTATAGCATAGTATAGTTGCTATAGTTAATGGCAATTAACTATACATTTTATAAAGAACTAGAAGGGTTCAAAGTCTCCAGACATAGGAATTGATAAACTTTTAAGAAGATGGAAATATTAATTGCCCTGGTTTGATCACCATATATTGTATCTATGTGTTGGATCATCACATTATACCATATAAATATGCACAACTACTATATTAGTTTTCTTTTGGTGTGATAGTACACCTGAGAAAAACAGTTTAATGGAGAAAATACTAACTTGGGCTCACAATTTCAAAGGGGTCAATCCACAGTCAACTGATTTATTTCTGGGCCTGTGGTGATACAGAACATCATGGTGAGGAAACTGTGCCAGAAAAGAGGTGCTTACTTCATGTGGCTGGAAAGGAGAGAGACAGACAGACAGACAGAGACACAGATAGAAAAGAGAAAAAGGGCTGAGGTCCTAGAATACTCTTTAAGATGCTCTTCTCACTGACCTCTTCTTCCAGCCTGGCTCCATCTCCTACCAGTTCCAGATATGGGACCTAAACTTCCACGGATGAGCCTTCAGAGGACAGCAAAACAAACCGAAAGGAGATTCACCACTTAGTTTCAGTGTAAATTAAGTCTATGAAGCCTGGTGTAGTGGTACAATTTTGCAAGCCCAGCACTCTGAGGCAAGAGGACTAAAGATTCAGGCAACTTAGCATCATGTATAAAAATCTTTAACAGAACAGGACTGGTGTTGTAGATCAGTGTGAAGACTTAGAGTTCAGTCCCCAGTACAAAAAACATAAGGCACTCGGTAACACTTCTGACCTGGCATCAGTTCCTTTCTCACTGAGGGCGAAAGCAAGAGAAATAGTAGTTCTGATCCCACATCTAGAAAATGGAAAGTGAACCCAATTTTTCCTCCCCTAACCAGACAGGTCTGGCACATCTTTCCTGTCACACGCCTCTGTCCTGAGAGTCACTGAACAGAACCCTTGCATGGTTCCATGCTATTACTAATGGGATTTGTCTCTGGATAAATGTTCAGCTTCTTCATTTCCTGAGGCCACAATGGATACTCTTCTTCTCACTAAGCCCAGCCTTCCTTGTATTTCTGCTAATAAAATAATTCCCTGCCAGATGGTAGGGGAAAGCATACACGGTCCCTGGGAGAAGTGTTGGTGCTGTCATCAGAGCCTGGCTTCTCTGCCTTCATTCGGGCTAAAGCCAGCTGCTCCTAAGTGAGATCCTCAGTGGGGTTTGCAGCAGGTGGCCCCATCTGGGCAAGACAGACGTTCCAGGACTCTGGATCTTAGTCCATACCATGGGCTGTGGAGGACTTTTTCACAGTAATGTTCCATGTGCTTCAGAGCTGGAAGAACTTTAATATTTTAGCAGGACTTGGACTTTGAATAGGAAAAATATTAGTCCAAATTAAGAATTTAACATTCTTGGAAAACAATTCTCTAGTTGGTCATTTGACCCTAGAACCATCCAGAAGGAGGCTGGATACTCCATTCCATCCCTTCTTTTGAGTCATCTTACTTCTAAAGTTCTAATTCTTCATTCAGATCTTTGGCCTAAGTTTCCTGTTCTTCAGTCAGAGTGAAAGGTAAAACTCTAGACATTTCTCTTTCCCTCCAGTAGCATATGGTCTTTCAGTAGTTCCCTGTGATATAGTCTGTCATCTTAACATTTATTAAAGTAATCGATCATTTCAAAGTAAAAGTTCTGGATTTGAGGAAATTGGCATTGACTTTTAGTTTTCATGAAATTCTGCCCTTCCCTCTAGGATTTGATGTTAAAATATATCTTTGTGCATATCCTTCAGCTGCAGCCTCATCCCTTGTGTGTGTGGGGGGGAAACCCCACGTACTGAAACATCTCTGCTATTTTCTTTTACCTGGAAAATAGAGTCAGTAATGACATCTTGTCTTTTAGGATTGCTGTGAAGATTAAATGAGATCCAGGTGTACAGTGCTCTTAGCAAGTCCTCAGTAAACCATCTCTACTAGCTTTGCATTAATCTTTTTCTCTTTTTATTAGTACATTTTATTGGTGCATTATCTATACACATCACAATTACACTCCACATTGAGAATTTGTACCAGTTCATGACACAATTCTCATTTCCCCCTCCCCTACCCACCCTACCTCCCCCCAACCCTTATATACACAAGCATTGTTTCCTTTTTTTACCATCAGTTTTTTTCTTTCATTATTTATCCCTAAACCTCATTACCCTTTGAATATTTACTTTATCACCATATCAATCAACTTTGCATTCATCTTTAACAGGAATCTTGTCTTTATTCAACTCTTGGATTCTGAATATCCCAGAAAAGTCTGCTCTAGTCAAAAACTAGAACTCTTTTCCTCAACACTGTGCCTCTAACCCACTGGTAAATCCAGTAAGTAGCATCAAAGCCATAAAAAATGAGTCCATTCCTATTAATTCCCCTCTACTGCCACTACCCACGTATATCTCCCACTTTTCATGGCCTTGACTATGGCAATGATCTACTAAATGATCATTTGTCAACCCAAGAGGCCTTTAATAAGAGATTTACAGCAACCAGAGTCATTTAAATATTTGACTCTTGTCACCTTCTTGTCTAAAATTTCTAGTGTTTTCTCATGTCTCCAAATTTAAGTTTTGTATCCATATTACAGTGTTATACATGACCAGACCCCTGCACACATCTGTAGTCTCATTTGAAGGTCTTCCTCCTGCTTACCATTCCCTTTGCACACAGTGTCTCCAACAAGCTCCACTTGTTCTTCCCTCTAGAGTGTGCACCTGTGCTCATCCACCCTCAGAGGCCTACTTCTGGATGGCACTCAGTGGGGAGGGTGTCACTGATTCACTGTGACACCCCTGTCTCTGTGCAGAGTCAGCACAGTGTGCCCACTGTAAACATGTCGACCCCCAGGCACCCTCAGTTCTGTGGATTATGTAGCTATGTGGTAGTTATACCAGCTACGCATCCTTTGTCCTTTAGAACCATGAATTTTACAACCCACCTTTCTGATCTACTCAGAAAATCATGTCTTTTTTTGTTTGTTTTTTTCTTTATCCAGATTGGAAGATTCCAATGAAAGCTGGTTTGGAATATAGATAGCTTCTCAGTAGTTACGTAGTTCACCTTAGTGGCCCCTTTGTTTGAATTAGGTTTCATAAGCACAGACCAGGAAACAATTCCAAGAGTACGAAGTAGTTGGTTTGCTTAAAGGATCTCACACTTTCATACCATTTGGGACTATAAAGTAAATGCTTTCCCTGCTTAGTGATTGGAAATGACAGAAAAGCAGCGTTGAACATAACACAACAGGCTCATAGAATTAATTAGTGTGGGTAGTGATTGTGTAAAATCTGGTTATTGTGGAATGGGGATTGGGTTGCGTGTTAATGAATATTTAAGTCCTCTGGAAGTGGCATTGAATGAAGAATCCTTCAGACCCTTTGGCTTTTCCACAGCCCATCCCCCACAAGACAGGCTTTCTTGGGGGCCAGGCAGAAAGCCCCTTATCACATGCAGCCCAGATTGCAGGCAGGGCTTGCACTTGCACTATTTGCATTTCTATAAAAGAAGGTCCTGTTATTATATAACTGCGTGTGGGTTCTGAGGGCTTCTAATGGGCCTCCCTTTGTACAGTTTCTTAGCAACCAATTGAAGTTTGTAAGCTGAAACAAAGAGAGTCAAGTCCATCGCTCCTTGAGCACATTCCTCTGAGTCTAGCCTAGCTCTGAGAGAGCTAGCCTGGGGGGCTCAGTCTTTTTCAATCCCTGTTCAGTCATTATTTCACATGGGAAGGAAAGGGAATTGGGAAGTGCGGAGATGGGTTAAGGACCCGCTCTGTTCTGTCTTTAGAACTTCAACTGAAACCAGATTAAGACCCTCAAAAGAATTGACCTGCATTCATTTATTCTAACAAAAGAAGCAATACTGTTTGACAGGCAAGAGTGTCCTTTAAGGTCAGTAGGAATCCTGCCACTGTCACATACTGGCTCTGTGGCCTTGAACATATTAGATCTCTGGTCATTGGTTTCTTCATTTTGTCACACAAGAACAAAAATGGGACCTTCTTCATTGGTTTGCTGAGAGCATAGAGATATATCATTAATTTAACAAATGTTTATCCAGGATTAGGGTTCTTCATGCATTGGGGGGCTGTCCTTGGTGCTGAAGGGGCCAAAGTAAATAAGCAGATAAAAATTCTGGTCAGTAGATATGGAGAAAGAGAAGCTGGCAATATTGAGAATATTGTGGAAGAGCTCCTGCAAATGTGATCAGTGAGCAAGATCTAAGCCACAGTCTCAAGCAAAAGCTTAAACACTACATAAAAGAGTGAAATGTTAAGTACATGAAGCACTAAGTAGTTTTTATTCATTAACTTGTTAATGGTATTAATCATTCATCTACCCATTGATTTCACTCAGTAATTCAGTGACTAGTTTGCAGTCACTGTGTTTCCAGCCATCCCCCCTTCCTTCCATTCCTGCATCCAATTGACAGTTTCTGAGGGTGGA
Organism: Thryonomys swinderianus; assembly: GCA_004025085.1. Taxonomy (NCBI): domain Eukaryota; kingdom Metazoa; phylum Chordata; class Mammalia; order Rodentia; family Thryonomyidae; genus Thryonomys; species Thryonomys swinderianus. The sequence goes on along the minus strand of PVIC010035582.1, from coordinate 9,670 downwards.
TAAATAAAAAAAAACAAAAACCATGATCCCTAATTCAGTGAAACACATGTCACAGTGGAGGCACAAGTTTGATAGCAGAGTTTCTTAATCTCAGCTCTGCTGCCATGTTTGCCCATGTAATTCTTGTGTGTGTGTGTTTACACACTCATGCACATGTGTTTGTGAGGAAGAGCTGTCCTATGAACTGCTTAATTTTAAACATTGTCTCTGGCATCTACCTTTGTTTCTTAGAACACCTCTAATCTGTGACAACAAAACATGTCACTAGACATTTCCATATGTCCTCTGATAAGAATACCTAATTTATAGGAACAGCATTCTCTAAAGGGAAAATTAATGTACTACATTTCTCAATAAAGGAAATCAATCTAGAAATTTAATTTTAGCCACAATACATCATTTTAAGACATACTGTTTCCTAGAAATATACTGTGTTGGAAAACAGGTGAACATAAGGACATTTGAAATTAGAAGTAGAACCTTGCCCTATGGGAACTCCTTTCATCACTTTGGAGAATTGTGACTCACTCAGTGAACATTCCCAAGGGTTACAGAAGTAGTAGTTACCATGGAGACATCTTCGCCGATCTGCAATGATAGCCCAGGCTTGATAGTCTGGGAACCCTTTTCATATCCAGGCCACACTCTCACCGTGTCTTATCAGGATGATCATAACAGCTTAAGACTGTTTACCTGACACTGTCTCTTGCCTCTTCAGACCACTTTGCACACAGGAGATCAAAGTTTTCTTATCAAAGATTTAAATTTCAGACTCTGCCATCACTCCTGTGTTACAGTGGTGGCCACGAGATGCTCTTCTCCCCAATTTCAACATCGACGAGTCTTCCTTTGTGTTCACTATGCTAATTCATTCACAGCTCAAAATACAAATCTGGCTGCATCACCCCAGTCAGGTCTTCCGGTGAGACAAGACTTCTTTAGTCACCTATTGTTCTGAGGATAAGAATAACAATGTGGTCCCAGTGTCTGCCAGAGTCTGGTTCCTATTTCCTGTGCTGATGTTATCCCTGTAGTCTCTCTTGTCTGTGGTTCAGCTGTGGTGTCCTTTATGTGCCTCCTGTGTACAGGGCCTTTGCACACGCTGCTCTTCTTCCTTCTCTCCATGCCAAGTAAACTTTCATCAGGCCTCAAGTCGGGGTTGGGTTCAGTAACCTTTTCTCAACAAGACTTCTCTGACTAGCCGTTGTCCTCCTATTTTATGTTCTTACAGCATAATGGCCTCTGCTTTGGTGGTCTTTGGTTGCAACTTTAGATATGTTTGTGCTTATTTTATACTTCTATGCCTTACTCTAAGCTCTGTAAAGAATGGGAGTAAGTCTGTTTTGTTACCATTTCGAACCCAGTACTCAGTGCCTGGCACACAGTGGGTGCTCAACATATTGATTGCAGAAGTAAATACAGAGCACACCAGCCAGTCCCTAGTTGTAAAGCCCCTTGGTTGGAGGCTGAGGCAAAGGAGGACTTTTCTGTAGCCACACCAGACAGACTGAAGATAAGACAGACTAGGAAATCTGTGCTTGAGGAGCCCTCAGGGCAGGTCATACACAGGGACACAGTATTGCTTGGCTTTCTCTTACCCCTTCTGGTGGTACAGCACCTTCATTTAGTATTACAAACCCCTTGAAGGTAGAGATAGGGCCTTTATTTCTTTAATTCCTTTTATCTGCCACCCAGCTCAAGTTTGGGTGCATAGTAACTGCTCAATAAGACTCTAGTGAGTGGCTGATGCATATATTTTAGACTTAATACAAATTGTGTCATCTAAGCCAGGGCCCGTTCAGAAGGGATTGGGGCAGGAAAGTGAACGACCAGGATGGTAATTGATCAGGAGAACATGGTGTATTTTTAAAAAATCAAAATGTATAGATGGAGGCTGAACTGTTTCAATTTTGTTCTGTCCCTTCCTCCCCCTAATGTTTTCAGTACTGTGTTTTGAACCCAGAGCCTGATACTGACCTATATTTCTAGCCCTTTCAATGCTTTTGTAGACAAGATCATTTTAAGTTGCCCAGGCTGGCCTTGAATGTTTAAATCTCCTACTTTAGTCTCCCTAGGAGCTGAGGTTACTGGCTGAATTGTTTCTTTTCTTTTTTAAAATTAATTGATTTTATTGGTACATTTTATATACACATCCATGATCACAACTGGCACTGAAAATTTATACCAGTATATGACATGACTTCTTATTTTTCCTATTCCCCTGCCCACCCTACAACCCTCTGCCCCGTATATACACAAGTTTTGTTTCCTTTGTTTAAAGCTAGCATTTATCAAGAACATACTTCTTTGCCACACCCTAAGAAGTGCTCTGTTTGCATTAGCTTAGCACCAGATAGTTAACTTGTAAATGCTGCATAATTTGTAGTTGAGGAAACGAAGGCTTGGGGGACATTAAGTAATTAGTCTAGGAGTGAAGGATACTGGTAAAATTACACTCTGACTTGGGCCTGACTTTGCGCTTCTCAGAAATACTCTCACTGATTTGGGGTTGTCGGCAAGCCTTCCAGTATTTGACCTTCACCTTCCCACCTAGCACACAGAGCATCTCATTTCCAGTTGAATCCCAAGGCCAGATAAGAGATAGTGTGTCAGGAGGTCCAGAGTCCCGAGAGGGCCGGATTCACTCTCTGGGTGCTGAGCTGTGCATTGCAGAGGGCTGCAATGATGGCCCTCCCATCTCTCATGCCCCCGGAGCTAACACGGTAGCCTGTACCCAAGGTGACCTTGGCTCCTCCCCTTTTCCCAGTTCCCTCAGGAAGGCCTTCACACCTCAGTGGGCTAAGATGCAGAGCAGGTATTTCACTCTGGTTTCTAGCAATTTGTTCTGCTCTGTGAACTTCCATGTCTGCTTGTCCAATTTCATGAAAATTGCATTAATGAGTGTTAATTGGCACCGACTCAGCTAGCGTAAAAAGGACAGTGTCAAATGGAAGCAGAGCCCACTCGTGTGATGGTTGGACCCTGGAGCTGAAAAGTAGGACTGTGCGTGGAAGCCAGTGTCAGAGGTGACAAACGGCTGCTTCTCTCAGCTTCTCCCACCAAAGGTCATGTGACTCCACAGACCTCTGAGTGAAGGAGGGTTATTTCCACTGCTAGAATGGGGAGACGTTTGCTTTACAACACTTGATCAAGATGTTTGCTCATTCACTAATTCATTCATGTAATCCTTTTGCAACAGCAGGCTCATTTCAGGCCCAGAAAATCATGGTGAATAAAGCAGAAAAGGCATTCAGGAAGCTGACATTTTAACTGAAGTTAGTGAATGGTAATCACATAAAGATGGTATATAATGTCAAGTAGGGTCTGAATCTGACACTCCTTTAAGTAAGCTCCATTAAATACAGAAGAGTTGGGTTTTTCATTATCATTTACTCTTTGATATATTAAAATGTAAAACTTGTATATGTTAATGAGGCACCATACAATATTGGTACCTGTGTCTATACATTGTACAATGCATATGTCAGGTTATACATATATATCTTCTCATATGTTTATCATCATCTTCATGAAAATCTTCAAATTCTTTTCTCCTAGCTCTTTGAAACAAGTAGCAGATTATGCAGCCCAGTAGCTCACCAGTGCTTCTTGCTCCTAACTGTAACCAAGTGTGCATGTGTCTACCTTTCTCCGTCCCACACCGCTCCTTGTTTCTCAGGCTCTGGTCACCACAGTTCTGCTCTCAACTTCCAGGAGGAGACTCTTCAGATTTCACATGGTGGGGGGTGGTACTTGTCCTCTGTGCCCAACTTACATCACTTTGCATAATGACCTCTAGCTTCATCAATGCCATGTGAGTTACAGAGTCTCATACTCTTTACGGCAGAATAGTATTTCATTGTGTATTGGCAGCATATTTTCTTTCCCCATTCATCAGTTGATGAGATGTTTGGTTGTTTTCATTCCTTAACCTTTGTGGATGGTGCTACAGTGAACACTGGAGTACAGATGTTGCTTTGACGCATAGATTTCCTTTCCTTTGGATACACACCTGGTAGTGGATCGCTGGGTCATATGGTAGTTCTGTTGTTGGTTTTTTGAGCAATTTCCACAACAACTAAATAACAACTAATTATACTCAAAATTGGGCCTTTAAGTAGCTTTATTGAGATATAATCAACATATCATATACTTTGTGCATTTATAGTATATAATTGAATAGTTTTATATATATGTTTATATATGTGTGTATATATGTGTATATATGTGTGTGTGTATGTGTGTGTGATTGTACAGTCCCTATCATAATCAAGTTTGAAATACTTTTAGCACCTCAAAAAAACTTCATCACTTTTTTTTTTTGAGACAGGGTCTCACTTTGTCATTCAGGCTGGCCCTGAGCTCACTATGTAGCCCAGGCAAGCCTGGAACTCAGCAATCCTCCTGTCTCTGCCTCCCGAGTGCTGGGATTACAGACGTGAGCCACCAGGCCCGGCAAAAACTTCATCATTTTTAGATATCATCCTCCTACCACCCAACCTGTACCCCAGTCTAGGGAACCACTAATTCACATTTTTTCTCTATATTCTAGACAGAATAAAGGTTATCTTCTGAAAATGAGGGTGCAAGAAAGAGCCTTAATTGTCCTTGCCTTCCAAATGCAGCCTCATGGGCCAGTTTTCCCTGCTGCTTCCTCTCCATTTCTTTATAGATTTAGTTTGGGGGGAATTATGGAGTCTGGCCAGTGTCCCACTATAAAACCACTCTTTCTGTGTTTACATCCACCCTGTGAATTCTAGCTGGTGTCACATGCTCAGAACCAGTCAGCAGATCCTGAGAGTGAAATCACACAGCTGTGCCGTCGCCCCTGCAAACATTACCCAAGCACATCCCATTCTAGAAGCTCCACCATAGTTCAGATCGCCATAATCTTCCCCTAACTGCTTCAGTTCCCTTGGCTCTCATCGCCCTGAATCTCGCCTCATTTCCAACTCAGTCTTCCCAAGATTTCAGAATAAATATTATAAAGCATGGAGATGACTGTTTCCCTTTTGTGCTGATGAAAATCCCACATGATCCTCATGATAATATTTTTATATGTTTCTTTGCTGCATTTACTTCTTTATCTGAAAAATGTCTGTGCATTTCAGTTGCCCATTTTTAGATTGGGTTTTTAAATTTGGAGGAGCTGGTTTTTTAAAAGTTTTTTGTGTATTCTAGAATGTAGTCCTTTGTCTGAGGAACAGCTGATAAAATTTTTTCCCAATGATAAATTTGTTGGTGGCTTCTCTTGCTGTGCAGAAGTTTTTAATAAGATGAGATCCTAGTTGTTGACTCTATCTACTCTCCCCTGCTGCTGAGGTTTTGTTCATAAAGTCTTCCCCTACACCATTGTCTCTAAGAGCTCTACTAACCTATCTTCTAGCAGGTTTAGTCTTTCTATTTTAATATTAAGGTCTCTAATCCACTTTGATGTTACTGTGGTGCATGGTGAAAGACATGGATCTACCTTTAATCTCTGGCGAGTTGCAGCCGGTTTTCTGAGCAACATTTATTAAAGAGGCTATTTTCCTCCATTGAGTGTGTTTGGCTCCTTTGTCAAAAATGAGGTGGCTTAGTGGGGGCCAGAGAGTTAGCTCAGTGGTTCCAGTGCCTGCCTTGCAAGCGCAAGGCCCTGAGTTTGATCCCGGTGACCACATACAATGCTGGGCGTGGTGACTCACACCCACCAACCATCAATACCACATGCCATAGTGCTGGGCGTGGTGGCTCACTCCTGTAGTCCCAGCACTCGAGAGGCAGAGGCAGGAGGATTGCTGCGTTCCAGGCTTGCCTGGGCTACATAGTGAGCTCAGGGCCAGCCTGAACTACAAAGTGAGACCCTGTCTCAAAAAAAAAAAAAAAAATGAGGTGGCTTAGTATATCTGGAGTTGTTTCTATGTCTTCTAGTCTGTTCCATTGATCCACGGTTTGTTCTGTCTTTGTCAGTTCTGGGCTGTTTTTTATCACAGTGGCTTTGTGATAGTTTCAAAATGGGGATTGTGATGTTCCCTGCCATGTGCTTGTTTCCTAGAATGCTTTTGCTATTCTAGTTCCCTTTTGGTTCCAGATGAAGTTTTGAATCATTTCCTCTAGCTCTGTGAAATATGCTGTTGGGATTTCAATCAGGATTCTATTTGAATCTATATAGTAGTTTTGAGAGTATGGCCATTTTGACGTTATTGGCTCTTCCTCCCAGGAGCAAGAGGTATCTTTCCATTTTCTGATATCTTCTTCAATCTCCTTTTTCTGAGTGTTATAGTTTTCAGAAAAAGGGTCTTTCACTTCCTTTGTTAGATTGATTCCTAGATACATCATATTTTTGGGTGCTAATGTGAAATAAATTGTTTCCTTTGTCTCTTGATGAGTCTGTTATTTTTGTATAGGAAAGCTGTTGATTTTTGGGTGTTGATCTTGTACCCAGCTACTGTACTGAACCTGGCAATTTAGTCAAGTAGTTTTTGGCTATGTTTTGGGGGATTTTTCCATACTGAATGTTATCAGCAAACAGTGACAGCTGAACTTCTTTCTTTCCTGTATTTATTCTTTTATTTATTTTTCTTGTCCAGTTGCTGCGGCTAATGTTTCTGAACCATATTGAACAGGAACAGTGATAGCAGACATCCTTGTTTGGTTTCTGATTTTAGTGTAAAGGGTTTCAGTTTTTGACCATTTAGCATGATGCTGAGTGTCGGTTTTTTTGTAAATAGCTTCTACCAGATTGAGATAAAGACGTGCTATTCCAATTTTCGGTAGGGTTTTAATCTTGAATTGGTATTGGATTTGTCACATGCTTTTTCTGCATGTGTTGAGATGATCATATGGCTTTAGTCCTTGACTCTGTTAATACAGTGTATTACACTGATAGATTTATGTATGTTGAACCATCTTTGCATCCCTGGGATGAATCCAGCTTGGTCAGGGTATATGATATTCTTGATAATCCTCTGTATTCTTATTGCCAGTATCTTATTGAGGATTTTTGCATCTATATTCATTATAGAGATTGGCTGATAGTTCTCTTTTTTGGTTGGGTCTATCTCTGCTTAGGGAATCAAGGTAATAGTTGCTTCAAGGAATGAATCTGGGAGTGTTGCATCCCTTTCAGTTTCATTAAAGAGTTTGAAAAGTAATGACTAGTTCTTCTCTAAATGCTTTACAGAATTCAGCAGTGAAGCCGTCAGGACCAGGAATTTTCTTTGTTGTAGGTTTTTAATTACATTTTTACTTTCATTGATTGATACTGGAGTGTTTAGCATTTTCATATCTTCTTGGTTCAACTTTGGGAGTTCATATATTTCTAGCAATCTGTCCATTTCTTTTCTGTTTTTGACCTTATTGGAGTATAGATTTTTTAATTAGGTGTTGATTATCATTTGGACCTGTTGTGGTGTAACCTTTTTCATTTATTATTGCATGAATTTGGGCCTTTTCCTTCCTTTTTTGATAAGGTTGTCTAACAGTTTTTTAATTTGTTCATTGTTTCAAAGAACCAGCTCTACAATTCATTGATTTTTTTGGTACTGTTTTCTTAGTCTCCATTGCATTTATTTCTCCTCTCATCCTTAAAATTTCCTCCCTTGTATGAGCTTTGGGTTTGTCTTTCTCTCCTTTTTCTAGAAGTTTAAGGTTCAACAATAGTTTATTTGTTTTCCTAATGTGGACATTCACTGCTATAAATTTTCCTTATAGCACTGCTTTTTTTTCACTGTGCCCTATATGTTGCACTGGCATTATCATTTAATTGTAGCAACTATCTGATTTCTTCTTTAATTTTGTCTGTGACCCATTGGTTATTCAGAAGAGTGTTACTCAACTTCCATGTATTTATGAAGTTTTTGGAATCTCTTTTTCTATTGAGCTCCAATTTGAAGTCACTATAGTCTCATAGTATACAGGGAATAATTTCACTTCCTTTGCATTTACTTAAACAAGTTCTGTGTACTAACATGTGCTGTTTTGGAGAATGACCCATGTCTTAGCTGAGAAGAATTTATTTCAATTTTGTGGGGTAGAATATCCTGTAAACATCTATTAAGTCCACTTGCTCAGAAGTTTGGTTCATTTCTAGTATTTCATTATTGGTTTTTTAAATCTAATTCATCTGTTTATTTGTGACAGTGGCGTGCTGAGTTTCCCCATGACTATGGTAATGGTGCCTATTTGGTTTTTCATATCCATTAATATTTGTTTTATATAATTTAGTATGCTAACATTTGGTGTGTATATATTTATGATTGTCATCTCTTCCACTTGGATTTTTCTCTGTATGAAAAGGTAGTGATCTTCTTTGTCTCCCTTAATTAGTTTTAGTTTGAAGTCGAATTTGTCTCGAAATAAGATAGCCACTCCTTCTGTTTTGTGGTTTCCTATCACATGTAGAATTGTTTTCCTTCCTTTAACTTTTAGTGTGTGGTTTTCTTTTTCAATTAAGTGTGTTTCTTGAATACAGCACATTGTTGGATTTTGCTTATTGATTCTTGCTGACAGTCTGTTTCTTTTCATTGATAAATTGAGGCCATTAACATTGATGGTTATAACTCATATGTGTTGACCTGTCTTTGTCATGATATTTTCCTGTAGTTAGTTCTTTTGTTATTATCCTCCCCCTAACTCTACCATTTAATTTCTTGCCTTGCCTAGTGGCTTCATTCTGTTAAGCCTTATGGAGTTGTGAGCCTCACTGTCTTTTTCTAGTGTACTGTTTAGGATTTTTTTGTATTGAAGGTTAAGTATTCCTGAAGTGTCTCAGGTACTCTTTGTGTGGAAATGTCTTATTTCTGCATCAGTTTTGAAGGACAGTTTTGTAGGATACATCAGTCTAGGTTTTAGGTTGTTTTCTTTTAGGGCTTGAAATACTTCACTCCAGGGTGTCCTTGATTTGAGGGTTTGTGTTGGAAAGTCTGCTGTAATTCTCAGGGGGGTTTCTTTTGTATGTGATGTGTTTCTTTTCTCTAGTTGCTTTCAATATTTCGAACTTCTGTTGAGACTCTGGTATTGTGACTATTACATGCCTAGATGTGGATTTTTTTGATCATCGTTAGTTTGAGTCCTGTGTGCCTCACTTATCTGTCTGTCAGATTCTTTTCCCTTGCTTGGAAAGTTTTTGGCCATTAATCTGTGAACATTTTTTTAATGTCATTTGCACTCTTGTTTGTTTGTTGACTCCAATCAGTCAAGTTGTTATTTTTTTTTTTTTGCATCGTCATCCAACAGCCGCTGGTTTTCTTTCTATTTTTAAGAAATCTGTCCTTTTTGGTCACTGGATACAATCCTGTTTCTGTGTCTGAAATTCTGTTTTTGGATTCACTAGCTCTGTTGGTTTTAGGAGTTTTTAATCTCTTGAATTTCTGTTTGAATCTGTTTATTGGAATCCATTTGTTTTTTACAGTGGGGTTCGAACATGTTCCTGAGGTCTTCTGTATTTTTATCTGTGTCATTCATCCTGATCATCACCTGTGCTGTTATCTGAGAGGTTAATTTTGATTTCATTTTTTCCAGATCCTTTTTGTGGCCAGTTCAGGGAGTCCAGTTGGTTATGTTTCAGGGTCTTCGCTATTTTTCCCCTTTGGAGATTGGGAATTCTGGGTCTGGATCTTATTTGACTTTTTTCTCATTCTCATTTTATGTTTATTGATGTTAGTATGTATGTATGTATGTATGTATGTAT
>PVIC010035581.1:0-18974 GCA_004025085.1 Thryonomys swinderianus | reverse complement strand
GATGAGGGGAAGGAATAAATATGATACAGAAAGAAAATAAAAGAGCATGTATAAAGGGGGGAGGAGGGGGGAGTGGGTGGGGATATGGGTAAAAATGAGAATTAACTTGTGGCATATACTGGTACAAATTTCCCAATGTTATATGTGATTTTGAGATGTATATAAATTGTACCAATAAAGAATTCAATTAAAAAAAAGAGTGGGATAAGGGAACACAGATTTCTACAGATTTTAATTTGAGGATGCTACATTTAATTTAGGTGGGACTTTATTGCAGCCAATGCCTATGTCAGTCTGGTTACCAGCAAGAAAGTGAATAATTATTTTATAAGTCTCTGTGTCCATAGTGGTGCATGGGGAGGGTGGTGAGAAAATAATCCAAGGATTCATCTGGAGAAACCTAGAACAGCAAAAGCAATTCTAGGCATAAAAGACATAGTGTGTGTGGGGTTAATCACAGTTTCCAACTTGAAATCATACTATAATGGCACTGTTTTAAAAACAGCATGGTACTGGCAAAGAAACAGTCCCATGGATCAGTTGAACAGACTAGAAGATGCAGACACAACTCCAGACATACTAAGCTATCTCCTCTTTGACAAAAGAGCCAAACACCCTCAATGGAGGGAAAATAGTGTTGAAAAAAACTAGGTTTCAACCTGCCAAGGATTAAAGCTAGATTTATTTCTTTCACCATTTACTAAACTAAAATCAAAGTGGATTAGAGACCTAAATATTAAAGCAGAAACACTAAACCTGCTGGAAGATAGGATAGGTAGAACTCTTAGAGACATTGGCATAGGGAAAAACTTTATGAACTAAACTTCAGCAGCATGGTAACTAGCAGAATCAATAATTGGGATCTCATCTTATTAAAAAGCTTCTGCCCAACAAAAAGAAACTATCACAGTGTGAAAAGAAAACCTACAATTCACTTCCTTTTTTGAGTGTGTAAGTGCCATAGGGATTTTATTTTATTTATTATTATTATTATTATTATTATTATTATTTTATTATTTTTGGAGACAGAGTCTCACTTTGTAATTCAGGCTGGCCCTGAGCACACTATGTAGCCCCAGCAAATTTCAAACTCAGTAGTCCTCCTGCCTCTGCCTCCTGAGTACTAGGATTACAGGCCTGAGTCACTATGCCCCACACTGAGGTATGTGGTACTGATTGCTGGTGGGTGTGAGTCACCATGCCAGGCATTGTTGTATGTGGTTACCCGGGATCTAACCAAGGACCCTTGCACTTGCTAGACAGTCGCAAAACCACTGAGTTAAATCTCTGGCCTTGGATTTTGTTATTACACTGTTGGATGATTTTGGTCTGTTCCCATCATTTTTCTCTATTTTCACTATTCTTTAGATCTAGTCACAGTGTTGAACAGTACCTTAAAACCTCCATTGAGGTCTTACGGGTTCTTGATATATTTTGTAAAATAGGAAATATTCAAAGGGAATATGGTGGGGGAACGTAATGAGCGAGAAGAATAAATATGATTTGGAAAGAAAAAAACAGCATTTGTATAAGGGATTGGGTGTGATAGATGGGTAGGGATATGAGTAAAATGAGAATTAACTTGTGTTATATACTGGTACAGATTCCCCAATGTTGAGTATGACAGTGAGCTGTATATAAAATGTACCAATAAAGAATTCAATAAAAATAATAGATGTCTTTCCATTAATGAGTTAGGTTTGGAATCTTTTGCTGTCTTTTGCTATTATGGCATTACTAAAATCAGTGAAAGATTTTTTTCCTTTTCTTTTTTCTCTAAACTATGGTAGTTAGCTTATAAATTGGCATTAAATATAAAATATTTCAGCCAAAAATACTCACTTGAGGATTGTATTTTTCAACCTTTTTATTCCAGTTGCTCTAACATATAATTAATGACAATCATGCTTTGTGCAGTGTGAATTATATTTTCATTTTGGTGTTTAGTATAATTTGTATGAAAAGTTCAGTTTTCCTGTTTGGCTTCTAGTTTTAAATAAGGAACATCTATACCATTTTATGCCATTTTACCTCCAGCTTTGTATGTCATATTGACCAATCTAAGAATGATTATGCACATGTTTCTAAAGTTACCCATTTAGTCCGGTGGCTATTTTTTTTTTTTTAAGACAGGGTCTCGCTTTGCAGTTCAGGCTGGCCCTGAGCTCACTATGGAGCCCAGGCAAGCCTCGAGCTCAGCAGTCCTCCTGCCTGTGCCTCCTGAGTGCTGGGATTACAGGCGTGAGCCACCACACCTGGCATCCTGTGGCTATTTTTTGAAAGGGCTCTTTTACAATCTTGATAAAAGGAAATAGAATTAGGTTAATTTCTCTTTTCTTCATCACTGTCATCATTGTTGTCATCATGTCATCAATACTTTGTCATGATCATAAAATAAAATGAGTATGTCTTTGTGCCTGGCAGAATCCCATGTGACTTAAAAATTATTTGGCTTATGTGACTATTCTCACTGAGGACTTAAGAATACCAGACATTTAGAAACACCAACCCACAAACCTATCTTTACAAATTATGATTATTTGGACACAAGGCCCTGATAGTTTCTAAACCTATAGGCATGCAGATGCCTCTAGGATCAGAGCCATTCAAAAAGATTCAGTCCAATCTGTTTTCAGGGATAAATTTAAATGAGTATATGTAGAAATAGACCTGCAGCACGTCAGCCGCATATTACTGACAGGTGTAGCCTATTAGGCTTGGTTCTTTGTGTTTGTTTGTTTATGTGTTAGTGAACATCACAAAGGCAATTTTGTCAGAAAATCTATATAATCAGAATCCTTAAAACTTGAGGTTTCCATCCCCACGAAGCCGCTTGCAGCTGAGTAGTGATGTAGATGCTGCCCGTTCCCTGTGTTCTCACCTGCACCACACACACTGGTCCTGCGGATGTCATTAATTTTGACTCACTGATCCCGACGGGCTTTCTGTCTGCAGCCTCTAAAAAGAAACACACGGCGCAGTTCACATGGGACCCACTTAGTGGGAAAACCGGGCCCGTGGTAGTCATGACCTTAATGTTTGTGGATGTATTTCCTTATCTGTTCAGGGGATGAGTAAGTTTTTTTGATGATCTCCTGTGATTTTTAGGACTTTCAGTTAAGATAATGCATGTTAAAACACTTTGAAGTACTGCAGGGGTCCGTTATGTTCGTCACATCCACGTGCAAAAGACGGACATATGTAATTCACTAAAATCACCATTTCCTTTCTTAAAAATATTAGCACCAATAAAGGACTCCATGCAAAGAAAGGAAAATGTTGACCTAAACCAGAGAAATATATTTTTAGGCTTCACAAGGAGAGCTAAGTTGCATCTTAGAAGCCATGGGCAAGTCATGACATTTCCAAGAATCACTTTTCATCATTTGTGTTTCAGGGAAGACAGGACTTAACTTCCAACTCACAAATTCGTGGTGCGAATCAATGAAAAAGGGTAGTGTACAGTCACTTTCTCCTCTTTGGGACAAAATATCACAACTTACAGTAGTCATGGTGGGAGGAGGGGAGAGAGAGAAGAGACAAAGCCAGGGTTAAGAATATATCCTTCCAGGTCATCATGCATAACTGGCCTTTGCAGAAATGCTTAAGACTTTGGGGCAACACTTTAAATCTGACTCATAACATTCTGTCCTTGGTAGCCTAAAGGCTCATGTCCGTCTTGTTATGCAAAATGCATTTAGTCTCTCTCTGTTTTGTTTTTGTTTTTTTTTTTACAGTGTTTCCGTGTGTAGTTCAGACTGGTTTAAACTCACGATGTAGACCAAGTTGTCTTTGATTTTGTGACGATTCTCTTGCCTCGGCCTCCTGGTTACAGGTATGTGCCACATGTTTCTGGTTTATTCAGTCCATTTTATGAGTCAACAAAGTCTGAGATTAGTTCTGTATTTGGTTCTTGACATAAACTTATATGTTGTGGGTGTAGCTTAGTGGTAAAACCCATTACTTAGCAGGCATAGATTCTAGGTTCGATCCTTAGTGCTGCACACAAATAATTATACAGAAAATAAAGTTGCAGTTTGTGTTCAATTTCAGATGCACACCCGTGCTGTGAGAGGAATGCTATGTCACACATTATTCAGATTATTTACATCCATATACCAATTTAAGTTTAGAAAGGCTTCGGAAGTAACTTGCGAGGATTTAGACAGTATCCTCAGAATCGCTGAGGTATGTCACAGACCAGAAAACAGGAAAGCAGAGGAATTAAATGTCGTGTCAGCATTCCCAGAGGCAGGGAGTGTAGGGCCAGAACACAGAACCGGGACTTTTGGCTGTACATCGGTGCTGGGACAGCATTTGGCTACAGATATAGAACTAAATTATGGGATATTTCGAGGAGTAGATTGGCTTGGAAATTACATTTAGTTGGAGGAGTAAAGAGGGAAGTGCTGCGAATTAGCAAGTGTGTTAAGAGCCCAGCTCAGTTCCTGCCTCCTTCTGCCCCTTGCACGCTGTCCTAGCCGGTTTCTACCGACCTTTTTCGTCGTACTTTCAAACGCGCTGCTCCTTTACATGCTCAGGCCAGTTTTAAACTTCTGCCTGCCCAGCGGGCTCTGTCTTAGAAGCCGCAGGATTGCTTCTTATTCCTAGTCAGCACCCGAGAGGGGGACAGCTCCCCCAGGAAGAGGAGAAATGCCCAAGGCTTAAGCCAGGCATAGGGACCGGAGATGGGGGTGGGGCGCACAGGAACCCAGTTTCCACTGAAGGCCCAGAAGCCACCCCCCAACTCCTCCAACACCCGAGGACGTGAACTTTCTTTTGGCTTTGCCTACACCCCAAGGGAACTGCCTTGCGCCCTTGCTTAGGACCAGCTCAAGGTCATTCCTGCAGCGTCTAGCGTTGGGCTGCGCTGGGGTCTGCTTCCTCGCTCCTCATCGCCCTCGGTATCCTCTTCCCGCTCCCCTCCACTCGAGCGCGCCCCTCGGCTCACCCGGGCTCGGAGCTGCTTGCTGGCCGAGGAGGATCGCGCGGAACACACTTCGCAGGAGTTCTCGGCCTCCGAGGACAGGCGCTGCTCTGGAGCCCCGCGTCCCGCCCGCTGCTCGCAGGTCACGGTGGACGAGGCGGGCAGGCCGGATGCGGGCTCCAACCAACTCGCGCGGAGCCGCCCGCTCCCGCCGCAGACCCCCCACCCCCACCCCCGCCGCCTGCGTCTTCCCCAGTCGCCGCAGCGGGCCGAGGGCGCCGTGCCCGGTGCCACCGGAGCTGGCGCTCGGACGGGACGGCGGGGCGGGGAGTGGGCGGGCGCGCGCGGGAGGGAGAGATCGGCGCGGGGCGGGCGCTCCGGGGACCGCGCTGCCCCCTCCAGCCGCGCGGGTGCACGGCGGCGGGCCGCATCCTCGGCCGCGCGATCGGGGGCTCGCTGGGAGCCGAGCGGCGCCGACGCGCAGCCCCGGCCGCCACGGCCACCTGGCAGATGCCATTACAGCAACAAAGAGCTCGCTGAGCCCAGCGCGGCGGCCACAGCCCGCCCGGAAGCCGGGGTGCCAGTTCGCGGGGCCGCGCGGCAGCCGGAGGACGCGCGCGGGTCTGGGGGGAGGCGCAGGGCGAAGATGGCCAGGAAGAGGAGGCCGGCCCGAAGCCAGGGTGAGTCCCCGCGCGCCAGGACCGCGGGCGGTGAGCGCGAGGCTGCCGGGGGGAGAGTTCGCCCTGCGCGGTGCTGGGGGCGCCTCCCGCGGCCTCGGGGACGCTCCAGCCGGAGTTTTCTGTCTGCAGCCCGGGAAACCCGGAGACTTTCTCTCAGCCACCTCTTCCTCTCGGGGCTCAGGCGCCGATCTGTGGCACCACGTCCCCTCCGGGCTTGGGGACCGGAGCGACTCGGGTCCCGACGCCTTAACCTTTCCGCAATCAGCCTCTCGCCTCCCCGCCGCTCTTTTCAGTTTCCTCTTTCCCATGTCCCGCTCCTTCCGCCCTCCACCCCGCGGGGACCAGCTCCGCGTGCATTTCCCCAGCGAGGAGGCTGCGCTGGCCGCCTCTCCGTCGGGGTGTGGGGACCGGTCCCCGGTCCTGCCGCCGCCGCGTCTCCCACCTGCGAGGCCCAGAGATTCAGACGCTGTCGCGCCCTGTTGCTCCTTTGCATCCAGGATTTCCGAAGTTGCAAAGTTCCGGGAGAAACGAGGCCCGCGAGGACCAGGCAGAGCTTGTTGCGGGGGTGACTTGAGGCCGTGCCGCACGGTCCTGGGTGGGACTCGGGAGGGGTGTCCCCGCCGTGGAGGGGAGCGGGGCGCCTAGAGGCAGCTGCGGCCCGGCCGAGCCGCGCGAGGAGAGGCTGCCCGCGGCTCTGCGGACAGCTGAAGTCGCCTGGCGCGGGGCGCGGGAGGACGGCTGTGCACCCAGAGCCGACCTGGGGGGCAGCCCGGGAGGAAGGGGCGGCCCGGGAAGGTGGGTCCCCGACGGGCTTCCGGCCTGGAAAATGGAAGCTGTTACTGCCGCGGGTATCAGCACAGGACTGAGCTGGGAGCCAGGAGGTGACTGAATACTGTCCGCGCTGCTTGGGCTGTAAACGGCGTGCAGGTCTGCCGTGTTTCTCCCTTCTGCCTCGCGGTCTTGCTGTGGGAGCCCCGCTCTAGAGGTCACTGTGGGGACACAACTTTATCTCGTGGCTCCAGCTTGCAATTTAATTGTTGCAGACGCCTCAAATAACTCACTGGAAAGGGTTAAAAGCCTCGCTTCCTAATTCCCTACAAAACGTTACTACTGAAGAACGCTGGGGATTTTTTTTTTTTTTTTGGTCTGAAACTACAACCTATATATAACATGTTTTGCAGTGCAGTTCCTGAAAATACTGCTTTTGTAAAAGGGCTGAGTCCTTAAACCTCGGATTCCCTCATTAATTGGTACATGTCTATGGAGGAAGATGAGTAAAAGAATGAGAGACTATAATCATCCTCAAACACTTTTCACTTCTCACCGTAATGTTTTTTTTTTTTTAATGACCCTAAGACCACACTGACAAAGTGATTAACTACTGTTTTGGTTCGCTCCTTTTTACGGAAGCATATGGCGCGATGGGGGAAACCGAAGATTGGCCGGCCGCGCTCCAGCCCAGTGGCGGGAGGATCTCCTCTACCCACCCTAGACCTGGCAGACTGCAGCCGCCCCAGGACAGGGCAAACATTTCCTACGGCTCTACAGCGCATGGCGGCTGCAGACAAGCTTACCCTAGAAATTAATACTCTTAGCAGAAGCACAAAAGGATACAGAGGAGCCCAAATTAATGAGCAGTGAGCCGATATTAAAAATTTGGTGAAAAAGACACCTCCCCTTTACTCCCCCCTCCCCCAAAACACCAAGAAATTTTTGTTTTGTATATCAAGATATAATTGTATTTTCTTAGAAAATTTAACTTGATACTGATATAATGGAAGAATATAGCTAATAGAGTTTTGCTATTGAAGTGTTAATAACCAGGCTTCCTTAGGTCTTGTGGTCTCAAAAAATTTCATTGTAATTATTTAAAAATAAGGTTTTCTCATGCTACATGTTTTTCTTAAAGAGTTATATTATTTATCTCCTATAGACTTGTGTTTCTCTTCTATTAAAGTTAAGCTCTTTAGTTTTAAAAAGATCAGTTCATTTAGTGTTTAGAAGAAAAAATGCTGTAAAAATCCTTGGAGTTTTAGGGCCAGAGATTTAGCTCAGTGGTTCCGGCGCCTGCCTCGCAGGTGCAAGGTCCTGTGTTCGATCCCCTGTAACCACATACAATGCTGGGTGTGGTGACATGCCCACTAGCCATCAACACCACATACCACAGTGCCGGGCGTGGTGGCTCACACCTGTAATCCCAGCACTCAGGAGGCAGAGGCAGTAGGACTGCTGAGTTCAAGGCTTGCCTGGGCTACATAGTGAGCTCAGGGCCAGCCTGAGCTACAAAGCGAGACCCTGTCTCGAAAGAAAAAAAAATCCTTGGAGTTTTATTTTAGCATAATTAATTGTTGATATTTTGGAGACAACAAGCAAACTCAGGAAGCTTCAGTCCATTGACTTGCCTCAGTTTTGCCTTTGAAGAGGAAGGAGGTGATTTTACTGATTGCACAGTGCTGGGTGGGACTTGAGAGGGGGCGTTAAAGGGAGAGCAGTGTCCCACACAGTTCCCAGCTGCCTACCATTCCAAGGCTTTTCCTGGGCGGTGGGCTACTGGGATGAGTATTGTTGGGTAATAAAGACTTAGCACTGGGCCAGAGATTTAGCTCAGTGGTTCCGGTGCCTGCCTGGCAAGTGCAAGGTCCTGAGTTCGATCCCAGTAACCACATATAATGCTGGGCGTGGTGACTCACGCCCACCAGCAATCAATAGCACATACCACAGTGCCGGGCGTGGTGGTTTACACTTGTAATCCCAGCACTCAGGAGGCAGAGGCAGGAGGATTGCTGAGTTCGCGGCGGCTTGCCTGGGCTACATAGTGAGCTCAGGGCCAGCCTGAACTACAAAGTGAGACCCTGTCTCAAAAAACAACAACAAACAAACAAACAAACAAAAAAAAACAGGCTTAGCACTATTCCATGCTGCATTGATCCTCCTCTCAGAGCAGCTTCTTGGTGACACTGCACGAGACAGATCATTCATTGGATCTTGTGACGGGAAAGTCACACATTGGCTTCTGAAGACCTAGCAATAGAGACCACATGTCCATCACAGCTAGGAACTGGCTGAAGGGAAGTGCAGTTACTTAACACTGGCAGAAGAATAAGACCCAGTGGTGGGATTTCTCAAGGAGATACTGGCATTCATTTTCAACATGTTATCCAAAGGACAGCTTTTCAAAAAGGCAAGTAGAATCTTAATGCAATTTTTTATAATGTTTGCATAAAAATCCTGCAGTCCATGACAATAGGTCTTACAGGTTAAGTTACATTGTTATAGTGATATTAATACCAGCACCCTTCCCAGAAGTACAAGGATTTCTTGCTCACTCACTTAATTCTGAAGGTTAGGTTATGCTTGGAGTCCTTTGTTCATTCATTCATCCATTCAAGCAAAGTGTATTAAGCACAGTTTCTATGAAAACACAGAATACAGTGATGAATGTAATGAAGAGTGTAAAAGAAGGTCTAGACAGGCCAGGCAAACAAACACATGAGCCAGAATATTTTACATAGTACTTAATGCCATGAAGAAGTAAAACTGGATGGTATACCAGAAAGTTATTGTGAGATTAGTTTGTTCTAAGAAGTGATATTCACACTAGGCATGGTGGCTCATACCTGTAATCCCAACACTTGGGAGGCAGAGGCAGGAGGACTGCTGAGTTCAAGGCTATCCTGGGCTAAATAGTGAGCTCAGGGTCAGCCTGAACTACAAAGCGACAAAAAAAAAAAAAAAAAAAAAGTGATATTTGTATTGGGAAACGAATGATGAAAAGTAATTTCCATGTCAAGAATTGGGACACAGCACTGCAGGCCTTCAGACAGGAATGAGGTTGCAGCTCAGGGGGGTCACAGGCACAAAAGGAAGGCCAGTCTGTCTGGAGAACAGTGAATACAGCAGAGGTAGGCAGAGGCCAGGATTCCTGGGCCATAAAAAGGAATGTAGATTTTTCTTTCTTTCCTTCTTTTATTTTGGTGGTGGTGGTAGTATTGAACTTAGGGACTTTGTGCTGAACTATATTTTCAGTCCCTTTTATATTTTAAATTTTGAGACAGTTTCTCCTTAAATCACAAAGTTGTCTAGGCTGGGCTTGAACTATACATCCTCATATCCTCCTGCCTCAGTCTCCTACATTGCTGAGATGATGGGCCTGCACCACCATGGTAGGAAGCAGATTTCAAATGAAGTGGAAACCCATGGGATAATTGATGTTTGGGGCTACATTTCTATCTTTAAGGATGATTTCCTCCATCAATTCTGTGGCTAAGTAAAGTGACCCAGTACACTTCACTTTCATAAATGTTCCAGTTGTACTCATATTTCACTTCTTACTATTCAAAAATATTGACATATTTTTTTTGAGACAGGGTCTCGCTTTGTATCTCAGGCTGGCCCTGAGCTCACTATGTAGCCCAGGCAAGCCTTGAACTCAGCAATCCTCCTGTCTCTGCCTCCAGAGTGCTGGGATTACAGGCATGAACCACCACGCCTGGCACTGTGGTATGTGGTATCGATTGCTGGTGGGCGTGAGTCACCACACCCAACATTGTATGTGGTTACCAGGATCAAACTCAGGACCTTGTGCTTGTGAGGCAGGTGCCGGAACCACTGAGCTAAATCTCCGGCCCAATATTGACAATATTGTAAGTTGAAATATTGGTAGCATGTCTATAAATACCTCCTTAAAATAATTCTGGAGAGAATGAGGCCTGGTTTAACATTTCAATACAGATACCAGATTAATCCCCTACCTAGAAAGCTATTCAAGTGTAGTATTAGGAAAACTATATTGGAAGTGTAGAATGGGGGATTATCCATTGTGTAGTGGCGGAATGTGGGAACTAGCATGAGAGGGTCCTGGGTAAGGGACAGTGATGTTGGGAAAGAACACAGGGAAGCTAAGAGACAGAGAGGCCTGGTGTGATCGTGTTCCAAGGGAAACACTAACTCATTTACAGAGGAGGCTCCAGTCAAGGTGCCTATGTTTTGGCTGTTCTTTTATTAGTGAAGCAATTATAGCAATAAAGACATAGCAGCTTTAAAAAGGGAGCTTTCAGTTTTACTTAATCATTATGTTCTTAGGGATTTCAAAATTCACAAATGAAAATATAATAATACCTGTTGAGGGAACTCTTTAGCAGGAAAATTATGTTCTTGTGTCTCAGATTTTACTGTGGAAATGTTGGCAAGGAAGAAATGGTGCTTGTTGCATGATTCTCTGCACCCTGAACACTTGTGACTAGAAGATGTCATGATATTTAGCAAAGATATCAATAATGGTTATTTTAAAGGTTTGCACTCCTACTTCCACCTCTAAATGGTTTGTCAAGGAATAACACTAAAAAATATACTAAGAATTTCTGTAGCTTTAGGGCTTTGTCCACCACACCCCAGTTTCTTTGTACTCCAAGGAACTCTCTGGGGATTGGAGAGACTGGTAGTTAGTACTCAGGGATTGCGTCAGTGGCCCTGGTGACACTGTAACACAGCATGTTTATGACATCAACTTCTTTCTGCAGCAGAGTGTCATAGAATGTTGGAAAGAAGGCTCAGTATTTACGGTTGCTGACAATATACGGTGAGAGGTGAGTGACACTGCTAAACATAGTCTATCTATGAAAAAAACTTAAGTTTATAACATATTCTATGTCAGTCAAGAAAAACACATAGATGTGTGTATGCTTGTGGTGAAGTATTCACCACATAGTGATCTATCTATGTAATACATGTTATATGTATATAAAATAAAGTCTGAATATACTCTGAGCATCTCTTTATATATGTACATACTTAGACATGTGTGTGTGGGGGGAGACATGAGAGCTTTGTTCCCCTTTATGTTCAGACTTTACTTTGTATGTGTGAGCATGGTGATATTTTCTACATTTTGTGTGTGAAGAAATTGAGATGCAGAGGCATTAGTTTCTTGAGGTCTAATAGTGATTCATTGGCTGGAAGCCTAATGAAGCCTTGAGACTCTTTTTTCCTTTCTGTTTTGACAATTTTAATACCTGGCTTTTGTCTCAAGATCTATCAAGTCTAACATGGAAAGGTAGTGTACCATCTTTCCTTCCATTACTGAATCAGAATGTTGTATGTTTTCATACTTCCCCCAGAAAGGCAGCAACTTTGTGGTTAGTGACCCACCATTCAAAGAGAACTACATTGTAAGTGGATTCACTGCTCACAAATGCTATAGTGATATCTTAGAGGTTTGAGGTTCTCTAGAGATGGAGTGAAGGTGACCAGTGGTTTTACTGTTTCAGGAGGTATTAATGACAAAAGATGCTTCCTAGTCAACCCTGGGACCAGCAGATTATTTTGCTGTCCATTTGACTCGTGGTAGCTAGCCCTCAAGATGGGCCTCAGAGTTCCTTACCTATTGGTGTTCACATTTCTGTGTGGCCTCCCTACCTCCTTGTGTAACCCACAGGATACAGAGGAAGGACAGGCCATGGTAAAAGTGTCCAGTTTTTGCCTTGTTGCGTGCTCTTTGTTCTTGTATGTAGCTATTTTTGGACAAAAGTAGTTGCTATATTATGAGAACACTTACTGTTGTTTGGAGAGGCCACATACAAAGGAACAGAGGCCCCTCTTCATAGCCAGAGCCAGTTCATGTGAGATCTGCCTCAGAAATGCATCTCTAGCCCCTTGAAGCTTTCAGGTATCTGCAGCTTCCACTGACATCGGACTGAATTTCATGATAAAGCCTGACCCAGCCACACTGCTTCTGGGTTCCTGAAGTACAGAGCCTATGAGAGACAATACATTCTTACTGTTGTCTTTTAGCTACTTAATTTTTGAGAGAATTTGTTATATAGTATTAGATAATGAAAATAGCTGTGGTTCATTCCATTTGCACATCTGAGCTGGGAGGTAGGAATCCTCTTGTGGGTGTGTAACCATTAGGGGAGACATTTTGTGTGTGTGTGTGTGTGTGTGTGTGTGTGTTTGAAAGAATATTAGTAAAATCTCTGCACTGTTATGGCATTCATTTACTTATTTATATGAAGACTCTAGGGTTTCCTGTGGACCCCATCTGCTTTCAGGTCCGAGGGGAAAAAGAAAGAACATTCTAATTCGCAATCTTCATTACTAGATTCAGCATTAGCCTTGAATCTTTGCCCTCTTTTCTAATTAGTGAAATGGGATTAAAATCTGAAATTCCCTTGACTTTCTTTGAACAGTGTGTTTCCTCTACCTCTTCTGGGTGCTTATTTCTGGTTCCTTTGCTTCACTTAGAAATTAACTTCCCAAATACAAGCACGACTGAACTAAAACTCAGAGTGATAAAGAAAACATCCAAGACCTAAAATCTTCCAGTACCAGAAGGTGTCACAGTCCCCTAAACTGAGAGCCCTCAAAGTCCCTCAAAACTCAAAATGTTCCACAAATGAGTGCTGAATTTATTAACAGGAAGGTCCTGCTGGGCCCAGTGGTGGCAGTAATGCTTTGGATGCATAGGTGAAAAGAGAATGAGGCAGAGAGGAATGAGACAGCATGACTCTTCTGAGGTTTTTTTTTTTTTTTTCTTTGCTGCAAAGCAGCCAAGAAATGTTCTGTGTCTCGGATGGGAGTTGTAGAGTTAAAAAGAAATTTTTTTTTTTTTTTTTAGGATGGGAGAAGTATTAGCAGTCTTTATTCTTTGTTGTTTCTTACTTTTGCATTTGCCTTTTGATGTTGTGTTAAATTTCTTTTGACTATGTTAAATATTTCTCACTTTTTATGACAGTTTCCTTAAGAGGTAGGGATGAATTCACTTAGAATGATCTTAGATCACTTGATTCTTTTTTGTCTTTAAATATATTCTTTTTTCTTTTTTTTGAGAGAGGGTAGCACTTCATAGTTGTGGCTTTGTAGTTCATATCAGCCCTGAGTTCAAACCTCGAACTGACAGCAATCCTTCTGCCTCTGCTTCCTGAGTGCTGGGATTACAATTGTGAGCCACCATGCCAGGCATTGTTGTATGTGGTTACCGCAGATCGAATTGGGGACCTTGCACTTGGAAGGCAGACGCTGAAATCACTAAGCTAAATCCCCAGCCTAAATGTATTATCTTTAAGGAATATTCAATGCACTATTAAATGTGGTGCAGAAATGGACTTCTTGACTAAATATTTCATGAAATATGCCAAAATAAGTGAAAGTTACACGGAGAGAAAGTTTTGCCATTCATCTTGTGCAGGCTGTGAACAACAATCCGTTCTTTCACCTGACAGTTCTTGAGGAACCACAGAAAAATTTAGGGACTAGGCTGGTAGCTCCCGATCAAAGTCAGCTTTGTGATGCTTAGAGTTATGTTTTCTTCTCAGGAGGAGCAGGACTAGTGGCAGGTAGCAACAAGCAGCACTGCCTGACAGTCTGTGAGGCTCAGAAACTGTCTCTCCCGTAACCATCCAGGTAAAGTTCCCAGTAGGGCCAAAGCTGAGACACCCCTGGGAGCCCGATTGGTTTTCCAGTCTCTTAGTGAGTAGCTAGGCAGGTGTTTCTAACAGAGGGATCCGATGTGTCACCTTTACCTAACCCACTGATCTATGCTGAGAGGAAGTGCAACCTTTTTTTAACAGAATTCAACACGAAGCCACTTTTTATTGTGCTTGCTTTTTCTCTGCCCTCCGCACTCCTCCTTTCTGTCCATTCCCGTGGAGTAGCATATAGCTTTATACCCTCCAGTAGCATCTCCTCAGGACCTTCAGCATTAGAGGAACGTTAAGCCATGGTGAAAGGTCTCCTGTGAGATCGAGACCGGATTTCACATTGCCAGTTCCTGCTCTGCGTCTGTCTGACAACTTTGTCCAAGAAAGGGTCCAGCAGAGGATGACTTGTGAAGCTTTGACTCTGTAGCTCTTCAGCACGGACAGAGGGACAGTCTCCCAGATGTTCTTCTGTAGCTTATATTTTGGCCATTAGGATTGAGGAAAAGAGCTGTACTTCTATAACCCTATTCAAGATATGTTTTACCTGACAAAGAAGGATTAGGGGACTCTCGGGACTGACCCCAAGTGCTTACTCACTGCAAATTGTCCTATAGGACCATAGTTGTTATGCCTTATATTTTAGATGTTTCCCTAAAGTCTCATATATTCAGAGGTGGCACTTTGGGGAGGTGATTGAGTCATGGGATGCAATGTTCATCCTGAGAAGTTCCCAGCTTCATGTGCTGCGAGCAGGAAGGACTTGTCAGAAGTGGTGAGTCACAGAGGCACATGACCTGGAGAAGAGTCCACGTGTCCATGTTCATGAGCGTGTATGGACTGAACCATCTGCAGTCATAAGATGAAATAAATCTGCCCTCCTTTACATTTCTAGTGTCAGTTACTTAGTCCCAGAACATGGAAAGCGACTAACACATCAGTTTTAAAAGAAATATAAAGGAACCATGTCTATGTATTTTAAAAAACCTAAATGATGTCTTTTATAGTAAATTTTGTAGTCTACTTGTTTTGTTCAGTGTTCAAATCCAAACACAAAAATAGTATTTTTAATTGACATTTTATTAAAATTTTATAAGAAATTTGTTATCACTTTAGCTTTGCCTAGTAAAATATTTAAAAGCTATTTTAAGGGTCAGTGCATTATTTTCTGTATTTTGTAGGTATAACTTTAAAAGTATCGAAAATTATAAAATTTGAAAAAAGATAAAATATATTGGGTATTCGTACTTCAAAAATTTTACTATTAACTGTAGCTTTCACTCTGAATGAAGCTCTTTTTGTCTTCTTACTGTTCTCAGCCTGTTATTCACACTGTTTTTTGTTTGGCTACAAAAGATTATCACATTCTTTAGTCGTGGCAAGGACACTGACTGCTGATCTAACACCTTCACTGCAGTGAAAGGTATTGGTGACCCAAGAGGAGAATTATGTTATTTAAAAGAATTATCATAAGTAAATGTATCCAAGGATATCATGACTGCATGAGATATGACAGACTAAATCATGAAGACTTTGGACTCTACCCCCCCTCCCACCTTTCTTAACCACAAAGACGTTTTGAATTAAAATGTGTGAACTTGTGAGAGCTGCATTGAGTCATTATCATACTTTCCCCACACCAGCTTTTCTTTGGTAATCTACAGAAACATCAGAAAGACAAAAGAAGAATGGGAGCTTTGCTTGTTAGTTCTAAGCAAGACTGCTTATCTTTTAACTTCTATAAATCCTTACTGGCTCATTCTGAGTTAACACTTTAGGAATGATGAAAGTAGGCTGATTAATAGACTGCGTAATTGACATAGGTCTAGAATGGCATTTAACCTGTAAACCCATTTGGAAAAACAGACCATTTTCAAGTTTTTGGCAGCATTAAAAGGTAGAAAAAGTGAAGAAATTAGCATTCTTTAATAAATAGTTTTAATGTGTCAGCAATTGGTTGATGAAACAGTCATTTGTTGTATTGCTTCTCAGCCTTTTGGCTAAGATCACATGTAAAAACAGTCATTTGTTAACGCAAAATTTTGAGGTTTAATGGGTGATATATTTAGTTAATTGCCTATATTCTAAAGTATTGGACTATCCTTCAAAAATTAGAATTTTTAAAATAATAAATTCAGTTTATTAGTACATTTTAGGTATACATTATAATCTCATTCCTCACAGAGAATTTGTACCTGTATATGATATATCCTGATTCTTATTTTTCCCATTCCTCTGCCTTCCCTTCAACCACTGCTACATGCATGTGTGTACATTTGTGCAAAATTTAGCATTTTGATGAATCCAGACTTATTACAGTTATTTTGGTTTAATGAGGTTTTTTGCTGCATTTGGGCTTTGTACATATTGAGGAATGAGAATTGTTATTGTTGGACCAGTGCCTAAGGAGTCATCAGGAAGACCACTGGGCTTGGATGTGGGTAGATGGTGTCCCTGAGTGATCTTTATAAGATGGCTAATTATGACAAGTCTTCTCAAAAGTTGCAATCTTTGTATTGCTTAAATGTGCTGACATTTTCTTGGAATCAGCCAGGCACTGAAATAGCTCTTTATGAGGTTTGTGAGAATTAGGGGTTATAACACTGACTCAAATTGGAAAACTTGTTATTGCAAGTTTTTCAAGGATGTTACTTTTGGTGCTGAACACTGTCTGCCTTCTGAGTGCCTGACGAAAGTTTCTCTGAAGTGTCCCTGGCCAGCAACCGACAAAGGGAGTCAGGGAAGCTGTTCTGTCTTCCACTGAATCTGAGCTCACTGCTTACTCAAGGCCATGTTACTCCAAGTCAAATACTTGTAGACTCAATTTTCTTTTTGTATCCATAGTCTTTCCCTTCCTTGTTTCTTTTGCCTACTTTGCTGAATTATATGTGATACTACAAACTAATTTATATCTTCTTTGAAACAAGATGATTTCAACCAAATAAATACTAGATGAGACCAAATTCACAGAGGTTAATTTACCCAGTTATAAACCAAGAATTTGTAAAGTTGCTGGTTAAACCTAGCTCTAATGCCATCTTAACTTTTTCTTCCTTCATTTTGTAGGCTCTCATACAGTCTTTGTTCCTGCACATTTCTCATAGTTGTGATTTTATAAAAATGGTGTCTTTATGCACCTGTTTGTACAGACTAAGAATCCTTGACTGCACCTTTGTTTCATACCCCCTTACAGGCCTTTACTCACTGATTAAGACGGTCATTGGTATTGATTATAAATCTCTCCTTTTGTCTGTCCTCACTGTCTCAGATGTAATTCAGTGTTACCATTTCTAGGATTATTAGAATCACCTATGCACTAGGTTTCTTTACTTAAGACCTAGATCTCCAATTTATTTTTCACCCTACTGGGATTATGATTCTCCTAAAGACAAATCTACTGATTTTACTTCCTTGAAATCCAATAATGAGGCTGTGTTATCTGTTCAGGAAAAAAAAAAATTCTGAAGCAAAAAGTATAGAAGTCTGGGACCCGGCCAGCGACCATCTTCCCAGTTTCACATTGCTGTATATCCACATCCACCTTCATCTTAATTATCCCACTACCCTAAATACTAGAAACTGTACACATTCTCATATGATTCTGTTTTTATGATGTTGATTTTTGTTTTTGTAATATTATTTATCTTCAAGACTTAGTACAAGTATCCCTTTTACCATGAAACTTTCCCCATTTCCTCTGCCTGCTCCCCTTTATTAAACACCTCCTCCCCTTTGCTCCCATCATGTCTTGCACAGGTCTCTCTTAGCTGCTTTTACAGTTTCAGTCTTATTTCTGTCCTGAAGCAAAAGGAACCAAAAACCAGACTGGGAGTCAATCCATCGTCGACTTAATCTTCCAGGCTGAGAGCATCATTCTGGCCCCTCTGTTGCCCACAGGGGGTGCTGTCAGTATTTGGCCGTCCAGCCTGTGCTCTGACTCCTAACAACAGTACCCTATTTCCAAGGCCGTTGGCCAGAAACTTCCAACTCTTCCTGAGGGTAGCTTCTATATACCTACAATCTTTTAAGATGATTTTGCTGGATCAAAGCTGGCTCTGTGTAGATCATCATATGCCTGGAATTGAGCCTGAACTTCGTAGGATTGCTACAAAAGGAGCTGCCTGAAGTTCAGCATGTGCTTATTTGCCACTTGTGTGGTAGGTTTCTCCCCGGATACCTGGATACCACTACTAGGCCACTCCTAGGGAGAGGAGGAGATAAAAGAAAATCAGGATGTGTTATGTCCATGTACCAAGTCCCCACAATGAATGTAAATCATTGTGTACTGCAAACACATACTAATAAAAATGAAGCAAGTATATATTTTTCTCTATATCTTGATATATTTTTCCACAATTTTAATGTTTTTTTTTCAGTGTTCATTTATATTGCTTCAACAAAGCAATATAACAATTAACATTGTTAATGTTATTAACATTATACTTAGCGGCATACTTAATAATTTTCAGTGCAAATATAATGATCTAAAGAATATTGTGTGTTTTTGAGGGTGTGTGTGCACATTTATTGTATTGAATCATTTCTTTAGGTTAAAGATACTCAGTAACATCTGAGGCTAAATGTAAGACGTAGTTCATGAAAGAGAAAATAAATGTGCTATTTCACATGTCTGAGCTCTTGTATCAATAGCATTTTTAATATTAGGGCCTTTCTGAATAGTATTATCTTGGAATAATACAAATTAAAGTTATGTGTGTAGGTCAGATAAGTAATAAGGGAAGTTTTAAAGAAAAGGTACAAAAGAAAGTGATGCTAAATTATTTTTCTTTAGCAGGGATTTCCAAGACTTTTTTTTCTAGTGCTTTTCTATGTCTTATGCTTTTATTGATGGCACATTTACACATGAATGGTAAATTAAGCTGCAAACTGCTTAAAGTTAGGGACTGCTAAATCTTTCTCTTGGTACCTAGTTTTTTCTTTTTTCCCTTCCCT